>VOMN01081424.1:0-11889 GCA_014899125.1 Orchestia grillus | reverse complement strand
TTTTTAAAAGGGTGCGTTACTTATGCGCCACCCTGTACATTATCAAATTCCGTCCTGAGATCATTGAGTATGGTTCTCCTTGGAAACTAGTCGCTGTGCAATAAATTCATTTTTTAGGGTTTAAACTAATAGGGATTTCGAATTTATATTTTTATCGATGTTTTAGGGTACGGTCATATTTTTTGTAGAATTTTATTCAAATTTTTTTTTTCACACACTGAAGATGGATTTTTTAAGATCCGAAACGTCTGTGTTTTAGTTTTTTTAATGTTTATGATCACGCGGGTACTTCTTTTTATTCTTAAAATTAGATTTCTTACAAATCATCCTATCTCGCATTCACTTTGTGATTAGTTTTGCTAGCACGGGTAGGCAGTCTCCACTTGTTTCTAAATATTTCTTTTTTATTGATGAAGCGATTATTTGGATGGAGGATTTCTTAAATAAATTTAGGCGTCTTCTGTAGTTAAATTAATCATAATTAATGCTTTATTCTGTCCGAGGAGCAGTGCAGGTTTTGAAACACCCACTGGTTCCCTGTGATGTCGACTTGCGAATTTGGGAAGCACAATCTGGGCAATACGGGTCAACTCTGCAACAATCCCACTACATAATAATACCCTAGTGTTGCTTGATTGGTTGGTCCGTCCATTTGCCTGTCACGCTTTTAAAAGAGATAGAGATTAGAAAATTCCCGGGTCCGTATTTCTTACTAATCAGCGAGCCTGTCAGGGAAGGCAGTCCGTATCAGTGATACAGCAAATGAAAATATTTCATGTCAGAGTTACCGTAAATAAGAGGGCATCTTAAAAATTTAACATCATTTGTCCCGCCATTTTTGGCCTGCGCCCTCACTAGTGGTCTCATAAAAGGGCAAACGAGCACGATGAGTCCAAGCGTAACTTTGCTCGTCTATTTTCTTGATGCTAAACTTGCACAATGTATAAGTGACAATTTTATATGTTTCATATATGTACATCAAGTTCATCAGATTACTTAAGTCGGATCAAATCATACGAAGAGAAGATATGAAAACATTCATATTTGCATGGAATTTTTCAAAAGCCTTTAGGAACGGTGCTGAAAACCTGCTTAAAAGTACTATTTCTTAAGATTACGACTGCATGGGAAGATTTCAGCCTTCCTATAATTTAATTCTGCGACTTTACCCTAGAGTCTGAGCTCAGTGTTGTACACACAGTTGACGCGTACAACTATGTCTTACGAGAAGAGAATGGCCGCGTTTTATTTTATGTCATAGTTGACGCATGTTGGCACAGCTTACTCCTGGCAGCGCAGATCCTCTTAGAATTATATAAGAGCTTTTGCATCAAGATTTTGCTCTCACAGCTATAGCTAGATTTCCAGTCCGCTGCTGCGGCGATGACTGAGATTGATTCTCCCCACTCTTGTGTTCAGGTTCGATCAAGGCCATGCTCGATTTCTTTAAACAAACTACTTGGAATAATCTGAATAATTGATGCTGTCATCCGAGAAAAAGAGATTCGTATCTGGACTGAAGCAATTGTCCCTCATCAGAAAATTCGTAATTCTTTTGGGCTGAGCGTCAAATTCATTTTGTCAATAAAAAAAGGTGGACAATAGCCCGTTTCCACTAACATCATGCAAGATCTCAGCAACGCACTCCTGGAATGCATTGAGAGAGCGGTTAAAAATTCTAGCATGAAAAATAATTATGAAGATGCACCTTCACGATAGCTGGTTACAGGCAGGCTTCTGAACTAAATAAATAACAACTTTAATCTCATTTAGTTTGAAAAATTTATTTCGAAGAACAAAACGATTGCAAAGTAAAGCGTGGGGTTACGAAATGAGACGATATTATGAGAAAAGTTTGTTACGGCTTTTAATTCTAGGAACATTCTCTCAGGGTCTGGCCTTTGTCACGTAGAAATTGCTGTCCGAGTTTCGAGTTGAAGCATTTCACTAATTCAGACACGTTTTTCAACTCTATATGATCTGTTTGAAAATTTTGAAAATGTGAACTTATAACTCTTTTATTGCTCTGACTATTGATGACCGCTATGTTTTTATAATTCGAGCTTTAAAAATGTTGAATTGAGTTTATTTCGATGACATGTGTAGCACACTCGTTCCCACTTGTAAATAATATGTCAATGTGTGGGGTGTTACATATTGTCACTTTATTGTTATTTTTCAATTTTGTGCATGAAAATTAAATATACGTTTTGGCAACAATTGGGTCCGTGGCCGGTGTTTCTATTATGATATTTTCTTAAAAAAATAAAATATTTCCCAGAACTTTTTCTCCAGCGGTACGCTTGCCTTACCCTGTCTTCTCCTCATCCTGCATAGAATTCACGACCCTGTAATTCTGAGTCAAATCAGCGGGGTCGACGTTTCGTGATACCCTGAAAAACATTTATTACCCTAGAAATGAACCCCAACTTGGCCCCCAAAAGGTGCAGGTCCGCCGTTGTCTTATCGTTTTTCGATTTGTCGCCGCCCTTCACGGTCGCGCGCGAGCGTTCTCCGATGTTGCCTCCGGCCAATCGGGCTTACGAGAATTGCTTTTGCGTTGATGGAAGCGCCCTTGCAATGGGTGAAATACTTTACCAGCTGAAAGGGGCCGGAGTCCCGAAGGTTACAATGGAAAGAGAATTCGATGTTAAATTTGTTAACAGACCTGAGACAACTCCTCCAAGGTATGTGTGTATCTCAACTTTTCTGATTGGAAAATGGGAAGTTCCGGTGATGCAGACGTGGAAAGTTCTTGGGTAAGTGCCCGTACTTTGTCCCGTGATCCAAGGTACTGTTCCACTTCTCACCGTTCGCAAAGAATTTATGAATGTGAAAATAGGTTTTCAATTCATTCTGAAAGATTAAAAAAACTTCAACGCACACTAAACATAAACAAAAAGAATCCATATCTTCAAAGATTTGGGGTACATATAAGATACCAGATTGGACTTAGATGAGATAAAGCACGGTTTTAAATTTGTAGAGTACCTCAAAGCCATTATTTTTAATGGTACTTCGAGACAGTGAATGCAAAACGCTTTAAAATCGTGCAAAGGGTTCCAGACTTGCATGAGTTGAGACTTTTCGCTTTATATTGGCTTCAAAAAGTATTGTGTAGAACACGGTTCGAACACAAGGAATACGAAGGTGAAAGTGTTCTTGAGAACAATCGTAGCAAAGGAATTAACCCTGAGAAAAAAGAACCTCGTCTCTAAGTTTCAAAATAAACTGATCTAAGCGAAAATAGGTTAGGATTATGACTTTTCTATTGATGTTTTTTATCAGTTAACATTAATTTTTATTATGTCTTTTGAAGTCCGTGAGTGACGTGAAAGTTATATAATCAATTTCATCGCAGGTGTGTGAGGTGCAGTTGCCCAAAACGTATTCAATATTTTTCTTAAATTCGTGGAGTGAAATTATAGAGTATGATATTTAATTCTGTGGTCTCTTTTCGCTTTATTGAAGCATTTCTCACCGACACGAGCAGGGAAGGCCATTCCTTGCACTTACGCCCAAAATATCACCCACCAATTTCCCGCGCACGGTTCAACAAAGCATTTCCAGCATTGCAGCTGCATTTTCTCTAGGGTGTTAAAAGCCCTGCGAATATGTACCAAATTGCCCACAACCCGCTAAGTCACTTGATAAAGTATGTTGAAGGATCATCTTTAAGCCTCCAAGTAGCTTGGGAAAAAGTAGAGAAAAAAAAAATTACATGGGAAGGCGTAACTTGTGTGAAAACTTGGCCGTAACTTCCGTAGATTGCATAACACAAATGCCACCTCAAGCATACAAAGCCATAAATAAGCAAATAATTCTTAGTTTCCGCAGTATGTATGTTGAAATGCAAAGTGCTAATAACTAATACTTCTCCATACCTCGGCCTCTTAGAGACTTTGAAGCCTTTTCTGCCTCACCGGAGAGTGGAGGAATATTTTTAGCGAGAAAACATTAAAGGCGACGCCTCGGAATTGGCACGTCCATCGATCTCCTTGCAGAATAATGACCAAAAGGCAATTTGAATCTTAGCGTGTCAAACTTTGCGGCTTTCTTTTGTTTTTCCGAATCCAAATGATAAAAGATTATGCTTCGGGACGAATAATGGGATCTCGTGGCACACCCGTTTACAACATAAGAAACATGAGCGAGTAATTTTAAGTTTAATGTTTGAGTTTATTGTTTTTAACTGGAGAAAATTTCATTCGCTTACTGAATGTTTTCCACATTGAATATCAGCGCATGTGAGTGAACACATATAGTGTTTGTATTCAAATGCCAGAGAATATACCAGAGTGAAAAACGTGTGACTCTTTTCATTTCTGATGGAAACATCGCTCATCTTTGTGGCCGACACTCAGACGCATTCAGTAAGCTTTTACATTTTTTGGTAATTCTTTGACTTTGTCCCGGTCTGAATTGTAGGCTTGTTTCTATGTAGGTCTAGGTTTTCTTACACATTTAGAGAACCTTGTGTGTTTTAGCAAGAGTGCCTCGCGTTCGTTCGCACTGCAAATTTGTCATATACATACATAGTGGAAAAAACACAGGGAATTTCTCCAATTCACAGAGCTATGGAATAAAATAACACACTAGGGTGAACATTTGCAATATCGGATTCAACTATTTACGACGCTCCCTGTTCATTGAGTGATGGTCTAAAGCAGCATCAGGTCAGAAAGTATTTGTTATATAAGTAACCCGATTAAACATTAAGTTTGATGAAAAGAGGCTTATACTTCGAGCTTCACGCGAGCTAATGAATGCATTGAGAGCTTTGTGCTGCATGATTTTTAAACCCATTTGTTTCATATTTGAAGTATATTTCATTTAATTTTGGAAAAGCACCGCATCTAATGTCGTTCACTCGTGGTACATACAGATGAGGCGTGAAGAGAATAATTTTTGACTTTCTATTGCTCATTTTTTTCATATTACCTGGACGAAAATTATACTCATCGAATTATTTTTAATTTTCAAATTCTTGCTGAAATTTTCTCCTTCAGAAAACATGGTCAACGATTTCTAAACGTGAAGAAATCTGGCGAACAATTTTCCCTTTTAAACTCCTCATCTTTTCCAGATTGAACACCCAAGAAGTTTTGACTCCACAATTCAAGGCTGGGTGCAGTGCCACCTATCACAAGCCCCTCAAATCCCTTCATACTTTTTTGCCAAAGCACCTTCACATGATTATGTGTAATTTGGGCCACCCAAGCATTGCTATCAATCATGATGCACATTTATCGACGGTTCATACTTTTTTGACAAAGTACCTTCACATGATTATGCGTAATTTGGGCCACCCAAGCATTGCTAGCAATTATGATGCACATTTACCGACGGGGCAGCGAAAGAGTCGTGCAGGAACAGGGTGCATTAATGCTCGGCCGAGATGAGTGAACATGAAATAAAACAACTTTGTTTTGTGAACGCGGGCTGAAAAACGATAAGCCGAGTAAATTTTTAGCCTTTTCGGTTATAAATTTTGAATTTTTTGATCTTTTTAACCCTTTTGATGGTGATTTTTAAATTTTACAAATCTTTTAGACTTTTTCGGTTGAAAATTTTGTATTACACAGACTTTTCATGTCGGTGCGCAAAATTGTGTCACGGGTGAAATCCAACTTGAAAAAATAAAGAAGGATCATATTTCGGCCTGCCTCTCGAACTCCCATGACATGAAGAGCGTCGTCTATTGGTGGAGGTCACACTTCTAAACCTGTTCCTAAGTCTATGGTAACTCCACCGAATGAACACGAATTAGTTCTTCGTGAAAACCAAGTTACAGCAAGTGAAACATAAATGGCACTCAATTTTGAACCTATTTGTAATGAATCTTTGCGCACTTGGAGTTGAATTTGATGCAAACTGATTTCAATTTGGTGCATGTTGATTTTCATTTGATACAGATTGTTTTTCATTTGAAATTAGTTGATCTCCATTTGATGGAAATGATCTTTATTTGATGGAAATTGATCTTCATTTGATGGGAATTGATCTACAATTATGGATATCGATTTTCATTTGAAGCAAGTTGATTTCAATTTTAAACAAATAGGTCTTCATTTTAAACCACTTGATCTTCATTTGATGCAATTTAATCTTCCCTTGAAGCAACTTGATCTTCATGTGAAGTAAGTTGATCTTAATTTGAAGCATATAAACTTGGAAAAAAAGGGCCCTTGGAGTGCCCATCACTTCGTCCTCCGTACCAGCTCAGGGCGCCATCTTGTGCATGCCTAGCTCCTTCTCTCCTCTTAATATTTAATCTTAAATCATCACTGAGAGTCCACAACTCTGATGGACGTCGTCTGGTCAAGAAATCAAATAAAAGTAAGTTGCTAATTCTCATCCAGAGTAAAGTTCTCACGGTGAGGGTTTGCGAGGAAAATTACGGCTTTATATATTCTGCTTTGTAGCATTTCTTCTTCCACAGCAACTAAGGGGAAAGCCTCTTAAGAGCTGAGCTTAGTAACTTCAACATTGTTGAAATATTCTTCAGGGGACTTGGTTCGTCTTTAGAAGACATTTCCTCAAAGCTGGCGTCGGTGCTACCGACTCGTCACACCAAGTACTCATGACTCCTCGTTTGACAACTTCGAGTTATGGGTACACAGTCTTGAATTATAGACGTGATTTGCCGCATCGTAAATCGGAAAGTAGAAGACTTAGTCAATATGAAGAAAAGTGTTCATCAGATTGCTTTCTGTTTCTAACTCATTCGATGAAAAATAGAAGAATGAAGTTCGAAAAATAAAATAATATGGAATGGATAAGATGAGGTTCGAATTAAAATAGGATCCCCGCGTAAGAAGTCAATTAATGAATTTTTGGAATGAATAATGTATTGCGCACACGAAAAAAGTACTGTCATCATCATTTATGGTAAAATATTATTACTTTGATTTAGAAGTACAAGTATGTTATCTTCAAAAGTTTACTACTTTCACGTACTCGAGAACTTACTGAGGCATAGACGAAATAAAACCTGAACAGAGAGCCAAAGCAGTGACAGTAACTGTTTTGACCAATAGCGTGATGCGTTCTCTTCAGCCTTCTAATTTTTCAGGACCTTTTAACCTTATTGAGAGAAGAGCATCCAATGTTCCAGTCTCTTTTCAAAGTTCAAAGGCTGTTATTTGAGCTGAAGTTCGAGTTAACGAAATGAGGGGTGTTTGTTTTCATGCTCGTTGAACTGTTTCTTGGCATCTAGCGATTGTACTTAAGAAAACTTTTGAAACAAAAAAATTTTCTGCTCTCATTTTGCAGTAGATTTATAAAGTTAGCTTTCAATACGAGCAATGTAACAATATTAATGTCATCTGGAAAAGAATCGTTAAATTTTGCAGTAATTGAGTGCACATCGAATGTACTTCAAAGCTCTGTTGTAAATTATAACATCGCGTGATTGGTAAATTTGACGTTTCGAAATTGAATTTCAGTGTCAATCTCTTGGAGCGAGATCGAGGTCCCTTCCTGTCCTTTGCTCTGCAGCAAACTCAATTTAGAATTAAGGATAATCTGTGACTTAACTTTAATTTCGATTTCAAACTTTCTCCAATTTAGCACTGGCGTTTTAATCAATTTCTCGCATCTCATTGCTCGAAAATACATCAAGTTAGCAATATCAGTCTTTCGAATAATTTTTCAAATATCTGCGTGCATTGAGGAAAATTTTCTATCTTTGCTCGATCAAGTGCGATGCGATGCTTCAAATGGCAATGCCACAATTATTCTTGGGTCAGATTAAGTGCACCACTGCATACAATTAGTCGCCAAACTCTTCTCGACATTACTCATTCTATGTTAACAATTCTTCGATCTCTTTTAAAATTAATGCATGAAATGGCTACGAGTTATGAACATTGTTTGAAAAGTACGTAAAATTGCAATGAGTCATCAAATCGCTCTTCAAAATGATACTATTACATTTCTGCTATAAATAATACAGAAAATTTCTTACCGGTAATTATCGATCCGTGTTCGGAGAAAAACATTGGAAAATTCTGATGAGCCATTATAAATGTCCCATTCATGACAAGCCAATGAATTAAATTCTATCCAAAAATGATAGCTTTACATATTTAACAGAATCAGGAGTGTCATCAGAAATTCTAACGACGCCTCTCACCCTGACAGAGATGGAATGACCCCCCGGGCGGACCTGGGCCTGACAAATTCCACCGAAACTTGTACCCCAAAATGCCAGTCTTGGTTGAGGTATTTTTGAGGCACTGGCTACATGTTTTGCTTTGATTCTCTCGCTCTTCTCAAGCAAGAGGGTCTGATGCATGAGTACAGGGACAAATACGTCAGTTTATGTTTACACAGACTCGTATTTGGGAGGTAGAGAAGGGATGGGAGTAGAAAGGGGCATCCAACTGAGCCGTTTTGATTGCGCGGTGTTAAGAAGAGCACCTCGAGCTATTCACTATATGAAAAGAAATCGATAAGCCACTTCAGCTGGACGTGCCATTAACATTTAATTCATAGAATCTGTTCGCCGAACATTCATCAAAATTGATGAATTGAATTCAGCGTTTTATTTATTTTCAGTCAATCATTCCTGCGACATGAAATCAGATCGGGATTAGAATTTTTCATCTTGTTTCTTATACAGCTCCTTTGTTCCTATTACATAAGTTTAGCTTTTGTTTTCAGTGACATTGATTTTAGAGCATTTATCTGCACAGTAAATTTTATGCTTTCTTTAACGAATGAATGTACTCGTTTCTAAAAATCTTTTAGCCTATGAACAATTCTACAATTAAGTCTGATGAAGCGCTCAATTTATGAGCTCTCTACGACTGCACAAAATATGTGTTTTACTGAGGGTGTTTATTTTTTTAAATCATTGTAAATAGAAGTCAATATTTGATAAAAAACATTTTTTGGCAGTTCTGCACCTTGAATGTTGTATGTGCCCTCTTGCCCAGGTCACACTGACGTACCGCTCACAGTTCGCACAAATTTGATTAATAATTATTTCCTGAGAACAGAGGAAACTTTTTGCAAATTTGAATAGCTTCTGCCCACCAGCAAGGGATTTTTTCTTCTATAGCATCAGTTGAGCTCAGTGAGAGTCGCAGTACATTGGTGCAGCTGCCAAACTCTTCATGTGATATTCATGTGATATTCGCGGAATCGTCATACTTGTTGAGTTTTATTTTACCTCCTGATCTCCCTTAGACAAAATAGTAGAAGTACTTCTTGTAACGGAGCGGCTTCCAACCATAAATTAAAAATCTTATATGAAAGTTCCGGAAATTTCACCTATGTATTCGAAATTTTCACAACATTATTAGATAGTACCATCTCTCAACAGAGTGCGGTGGGTACACCCGAATAAGTTATCGGCTACCTTCTGCAAATATTGTAAATTCATTCATTTTATATAATTACTTGTTCAATCATCGGAACAGTTCACATTCAAATTTATTATCTTCAACCAGTGTTTGCATATTAAAATTGGATTTTATGTGCATGAAATAATTGTATTTCGAGATATTTATCTCTCATCTCTTTCAAAGTGTTTTTTCCATTTGTCTCAGATGATAGTTTTGAGCTATACTGGGTGCTAAAGAACAAGAGGTACAAACTTTGACAGTACGCGGGGCAACACAAAATAAACACCTTTTCGTTAATTAAAAATACCTGAAAATTCCATTTTTCAAGACACCAAGAGGTTTTAAATTTAACCTTGATGTTCAGTTTGTCACATTTTCGTGTCTTTGAAGTGTAAATTTCAAATTAAATGGTACCTTTAGCTCAGGCAACTCTCGATTGCTTATTTTTCATGAATCTGTTCACGCTAAGACATAGTGATGATACCATGGCACGTTTGCCAAATAAAGAAATGACAGATATGCACATGGCTTACTGTGCGGCGAACAGCAATTTTGGAGGCTCTGCTAGGTTATATCAGGAGCGTTTTCCCAACTGATATTTATGTGGACATCACGTGTTTGCAAACACACATCGTCATCTACGCAGGCAAGGAAGCTTCAATGAAAGTAAGAGAGCTTCTGGCCTTCCCAGGAAATTACTTGATGAACGTGAGGACGATGTGCTGCAATACTTCTATGACAGGCCTCATTCAAGCACTCAAACTGCAGCACGTGACTAAGGAATACCAAACCTCGTCGACGAAGGTCTGTTCTCAATGACAACGATCTACCTGCTTACCATTTTAAGGACGCTTGAGGTCCGCTCCTGATCGACTACGTCTCTCGTGTACACTTCGAACGTTGATGCCTTAGGCAAAAACAAGGCGATAAAAATTTCTTGAAGCAACTTTTCTTTACTGACGAAGCATTTTTTTACCAGCGACGGAACGCTCGATACGCATAACTTGCACAACTGGCAAAAGGATAGACGTCATGTGGTCCATCGGTTCAACTACCAAGATCGGTTTAGCGTGAGAGTGTGGGCAGGTATTGTCAGTGAATATCTTGTTGGGCCATATCTGGTGTCGTTTCTCGTCAATGGACCAGTTCACGTCACGTTTCTAGGGTATGTATTGCCTGAACTGCTGAAGGATGTGCTTCTAGGTATTCGCCGACGATTGTGGTTCGAGCACGACGGAGCTCCTACCCATTTTGACAGGAATGCAGTCCAGTATCTGAACGACGCTTTTCTGAATGAATGGATAGGGTGTAATTGACCAGTGGCATGGCCTGTAAAATCTCCAGATATTTTGATTTCTTTCTCTGGGGCCTCATGAAATCATTTATTTACGAAACACCGGTGGAGTCCGAGTTGGATCTTTCTGATAGGATAGCGGTTGCAACATTTAACTTTGCAAAAGAATCAAAACTTTCGCATCGCATCTAAAAATCCATCCGGAAGAGGCAACAAACCTGCACTGACGCTGGAGGCTGATATTTCGATTAGTTATTGTGTAATTTGTTTGAAAAAACGGCGGTTCCTCTGATGTTTATTTCATTTACCAAGTTGATATTTATCAAAAAATAAATGTTATTAACTGGGCATCAGGGTTAAATTTTAAACCTCAGTGCCTTGAAAACGACGTAATTTTGAAATATTTGGTATTCGGGAAAATGTATTTATTTTGCGTGTCCCTGCTTGCTGTTAACAAGAGTAGTTCTCGTTTTTTAACGCTGGGAATGCCTTGGAATATTTTATAGCAATGACATATTCTTTTTTAATCAGCAGACAAGAGTTTACGGATGGAAACAATTTTCAGTTCGTTCACATTCGACCGTCTCAATCCCTGCCGACTCAGAACGATATCAAAATGTTAGTGAAAATAAATGCTTTCTTGATTATGCAGTGTTTGAAACATCATATTTTGAAACACCAATTAATCGTCAAAATTAAATGAAGTTAGCATATTTTTTAAACAGACAAACCGTCTGCATGACTGTTTGCAAGTTTAACTTGCGTGATTGCATGTATCTCTGTAATTCTCTTGACTATGTTTATCTTTAAACCTTTTTCGTGTTAAATGCCCAATCAGCTACTGGCTTAAAAGTAAACTTCATTCATCAATGTACAGAGACAAATAAATCCTGTAGGATCGACTTGCCTCGGTGCTTCATGCGATGAAACCGTGTGGCAAATATGCACATAAATAACATAAATAATCGATACACATAAATAACATAAATAATAGACACACGTAAATACCCTAACTAACATTAATAAGCGACACACATAAATAACAAGTTTGCTTAATAAATTCCGTACGCAAGAGAACCTAGGCAACTTCTCACACATAAACAGGATGATTAGCATCCAAGATATAATAACAACCGGTAGTTGAAGTCAATACGAACAACACGAACGAATTTTGTCGACTGATTCCGTCCGCGTCAAGATTGGGTCGCCTCATTGCACTCAGATTACTGAGAGAATGTTACC
>VOMN01081423.1:0-20763 GCA_014899125.1 Orchestia grillus | reverse complement strand
GTGACAGAGAAGGAGCCCTTTAGTATGGACTTGAGAAAACTCAAAATCTACGAACTAGGTTTGTTCCCACACTAGTTCCCCTTCGCATAGAAAGATAAAGAAAAATTAAGCAAATATAAATTGAGGGTGAAGAGAAAGAAAAGAGAAAGAAGAAAGCGAAGAAGGTGTGAAATTGTGAGAAGTAAAATCGGCATGAATGCAGTCCTGAAGGCTCACCAATAGCGGAGGTAACCTCACAGGTAACCTCGATTTCTCAATCTATCTCGTCTTGGAGCGCCAAGGTTGCCTCTCCAGTACCTCACCTCTAACACTTCCAACCTTCTTCGGTGTTCCCCTCGTAGCCTCCATGATGTAATAGAGTGTCCCTGGTATTCGACCGCACTTACCGGTGAAAGTACACAAATAAAACAAGACGAGGTGACAAAGCATAACATGACCGTCCAAACTTCTCTTAAGAGCTTGTTTAATAGTGAAGTAATTTCCGCCATTGCCCTAATTGGAATAAAACCATTCCCATTCACGCTCCAAGAAGAATAACGACTTTTCATTATCGGGCTATTAATTACCAGGCGATTCCCACTACAGCCCCGCTGGGACTGCAACAATTCCGACAGGGAACTGCAGAGGCGATGTGGTAAAATGGGGCAGGGCACAGACGTTCATTAGGTCATACATACATCAGGATACAACGATGCAGCAATCAGGATACAACGATGCAGCAATCAGGATACAACGATGCAGCAATCAAGACACAAAGACGCAGCAATCAGGACACAAAGACGCAGCAATCAGGACACAAAGACGCAGCAATCAGGACACAAAGATGCAGCAATCAGGACACAAAGATGCAGCAATCAGGACACCAGGCTGCTGAGGCTGCCCCTGCCTACACCAGGCCACACCAGCCATCGCCCGCTCGCAAAATGCAAAATTGCCAGCAACGGCAGCGGGAAACGCAAAAAATGGCTCAAAATAACGGTAAAAATTAGGCAATTTTCCAACTGACGGACGTCAAATTTGGTGTTTTCTGTGGCCGAGGCTTGCCTCAAACTGCGCTGCAGTGTTGGGATGCTGAACTCCTATAGTACACTGATGCTGAACACCTATAGTACACTGATGCTGAACACCTATAGTACACTGATGCCGGACACGTACAGTACACTGATGCAGAACACCTATAGTACACTGATGCTGAACTCCTATAGTACACTGATGCTGAACACCTATAGTACACTGATGCCGTACACGTACAGTACACTGATGCTGAACACGTACTGTACACTGATGTTGAACACGTACTGTACACTGATGCTGAACACGTACTGTACACTGATGCTGATCACGTTCAGTACACTGATATTGAACTACTTCCCTCTCTGAATAGTTCTTCAAACACTTGCGGAGATTTGGAGCACAATAATTTCTGATTTTGAATGCGATGTTAATGACAACTTGAGATAGGATATTAATGAAGAACCAGGACTAAATATTTCTGAAGAGTTGGAATAAAATAGTTTCTCATAGCTAGGATTGAATATATTGAATTAAAGAGACAAAATATTTTTAAAAAAGCTGGAATCAAATATTCTTTGAAAGGTAGAATCAAATATTCTTAGGTACTGGTACAAAATATTCCTGAACAGCGTTAGTAATACAATAGTGAAGAACTGGTGTAAGCATTTATGAGCAATTGGAATAAAATGTTGATGAAGAACTGGAATCTAGCATTCCTTAAAAGCGAGAATGTAAAAATAAGAAAAAGTTTAAAAATTCATAAATAACTGACAGAAAAAAGAGATTCACATCAGGCGGAGAAAATAAATCAGACAAGGTAAACCAAAATAATTCAGATCAGGGAAAACAAAATAATTCAGATCAGGGAGAACAAATCTATTCAGATCAGGGGAACAAAATAATTCAGATCAGGAAAAAAAATCATTCAGATCAGGGAGAACAGAATAATTCATATCAGGGAGAACAAAAAAAATCACACAGTCAATACCACAACTCCCCAATACAATCAATTCCACAACTCCTCATACAATCAATTCCACAACTCCTCATACAATCAATTGCACAACTTCTCAATAGAATCAATTTCCCAACTCTTCATACAATCAATGCCCCAACTCCCCACACAATCAATTGCACAGCTGCCCCGATGAGCGTGAGAACAGCAGCGGCGTTTCCTAAAAGACCGTCCGTTCCGAGAGAACAAATCCTTTGCAAATCAAATCGAATGAAATTGTGAAAGCCGGACAGTTGAGTCGACCAATTTGTTTATGCGAAAAATGAGTGAAGAAAAAATGGAAAATGTTAACAAAAAATAGGAGACCATTGAGCAGGGAGAATTCCGGGGCGTAGGAAAAAGAGTCCTCTGGTATTGCAGGGCCCTCACAGTACACGCTCGATGAAAGCACGTGCAGGGGAGGCACTTGTGAGGGATGCGCGTGCGAGGGAGGCACGTGCGAGGGAGGCACGTGCAAGGGAGGCACGTGCAAGGGAGGCACTTGTGAGGGATGCACGTGCAAGGGAGGCACTTGTGAGGGATGCGCGTGCATGATAGGCCGTGCAAGGGAGGCCGTGAAAGGGAGGCACGTGCAAGGGATGCGGGTGCAATGAAGGCACGTGCAATGGAGGCACGTGCAAGGGATGCGCGTGCAATGAAGGCACGTGCAAGGGAGGCACGTGCAAGGGAGTAACGTATGCTGCTGCCAACAGCATTGAGGTGATAGGCCAGTGAGGTAATAACCTTTCTGCATCAATAATAAGTTTATTTTCTTCACAATGATCCGATATTTATTAAAGTAAATAAAAGACGTACAGTTTTCTAATGATAACCTCTAAGGTAATAACGCCGTCATGACCTCGCTGAGGCGATAATAACACCTCCATGGCCTCCCAGAAGTCAGAGGCTTGTTTGCTACCTTAGATTCTGAGTAAATTAATTACTAGAAGTACAGGCCGAAGTTCTCAGAATAGCTGCAATAAGATAAAATAAGAACTTTCTCCTCCCGACGCGACACTCTAATTTATGCGTACGAGATGAGCACGAGGAAGCTTTTTAGAGCGCACTTCACTGCGCTCAAAACAGGCCGTGAAATTTTCGATCAGTCCAAAGTCCTCCTCTGAAGTTTGCGCTGAAGTCGAGAACCACTTTACAAAATTAGCCACATGCATACCGTGTAATTTAAATTTGTTCAACAAAATTAGGCCAGTCACATGCATACCGTGTGATTTAAATTTGTTTTACAAAATTAGGCCGCCACACGCAAGCCGTGTAATTTAAATTTGCTTTACAAAATTAGGCCAGCCACATGCGTGCAGTGTAATTTAAATTTGCTTTACAAAATTAGGCCAGCCACACACATGCCGTGTAATTTAAATTTGCGATCGCAAAGTGGCTTGGATGGCGTCGCTGCTACAGCCATTCTTTTAGGAATCTCCCTACCTCGAAAAATTACTCCAGAAATTTCTTTCAGCCAAAACTGCCCCCTAATAATTTTTTTCCGATAAAATGTCGCTCCAAGAATTTCCTTCCTCGGGCGAAAGCGTGCTCGAATAACATATGTCATCGTCTCAAACATTCTCGGGGAGTTTCAACTTTCTTAATAGTTGACTACCTGAACTTCATACAGTCCAACATGTTCTCTAAAAATATTATTCAGCCAAAATTGTACTCTCAAAGTCACATGGGTCGAGCGCGTTATCAAAGAATATCCATGAAAATTTCGTTCAACAGCATACGTGGTCTAAAAATTTCCATTTCTCGACAATTTTCATTGCAATTTCATCCAGCAAAAAACTTGCCCTAAAAACTTGCCCTAAAAATTTCGCTGGTTAACATTTTCTCTAAAAAATTTCCCGGTCGCAACAAGTCGCGCGCTACGCTGCAGGAGCCGGGCCCGCCACACCGAGGACGCGGCCACCCTCGTCAGGATGTGAACCATTCCACTCACCAGAAAAAAATCCATTCGTTTTGAACACAAAGGAAGATTGCAGACACAACACTCCAGCATGGCTTGCACGTACCCGAAGGAGGTGGCGACCAGGAACACTTAGAGATCCTCGTAGAAGGCGTTCTCCGCACGACAAAAAATATCCCCTCACGCTTCACCAAAAATGAACCGAGCGATGAGTAACGGGGAAAATTTCCGAAGAGAGCACCACAGCGGCAGTACCTCACCCCACGACCTCAGGCAGGACACTGAGGGTGAGGGGAAGACATCGGCGAGGCAGAGTCGGATACTAGAACCCTCATGTAAAAATAGTTCCTCTATAATACGAAGTACGCATGTGAAAATCGATTAAATAGCGCTACGTCGTCAGTATCAACGTAAGAATAAATTTTATGAGCGACACACGGTAAAAGTCATGCTGGCTTCTGGACATCACTGAACATCCCGCGGCAGCAATACGCACTGAAGTCCTCCCACCTGTTATGCAAAGTCTGCATCGTACGTCTGTGTGATCTCCTGGACATTCGTATTTATTTGACCATTGTATAAAGTTATAAAACGTTCTCCCTCTGTTGACAGTCAAGGCCAAGCAACTGAGCATCAAACAGAAATAACTCGTGCATTTAAAAGTCGTTAGGTAAATTATTCAGTTAAGCTGAGCCGCAAGATCATCTCATATGAGCGTAGTTGTCGTACAGTTTTAGCTCGGAACTACGTCCAAAAAAAAATGCAGCGTGCCGGTGGCAGAGCAGTAGAGCAGCACCAAAATGTTTCGCTAAATGTCTTGACAATTTAAATTCTGCGCGTCATGTGCGGGAAATTTTACTGCATTTCTGAAGCAAGCGGAACAGAGCGGGCCTTGCTTCTATTTATTCAGCTTTTAATTTGCCGTCCGATACCTCAGTTATGAGCCAACGTAAGCAGCCGTCAGTTACAGTCAAGAGTTAGAGTTATGAAAGAAAGAAGAAGGAAAACGAAAATGATAAGGAAAAAATAAAAGAAATTGAACAAAGAAAAAAAAAGAAAGAAAATTAGAAAGAGAAAAATATTTATTCAGAAAATATTCACACATAACACTTATTACAACTCGGAATATCAAACAGCAAGACACCAACATCGAAACTAAACGTCCAAACCCCGTCAAAACTTTTGAAGGGCATGCCCAGTCCCAAGGCCGACCTCCCCTCGTGAGGGTGCCCAAGCATCGCAGTACAAACTAAACAAAGTAATTCAAGAACTCTTCGTGCGTGTGCCATAAAACCGAAGATGGCAGCTGCAAGAATGGCGATGAAATGGTGCCAAAAAAGCTGTAACTGCAGCGAGTCTTGTACTGCGAAGCCCCGCTGCGGATTGTAGTTTTTATAAAAAGAATACAAGGGTCAGCAGGGTACAATATAAGATATCTTTATCGAATTGCGTCGATCGTTATAGCGTTGTTGACGACTGAATCATTCTGTCTAATTCGAAAACTCACGTAAAAGTGCATCGAGGTACTGTTTTGTACGTAGCAGTACTTATAGTACACACCAGTAGCCGCACCCCGCCAGAAATGGCGGGACAAACGATGTTAATTTCTTAAGATGCCCTCTTATCTATGGCAAATCTGACAGGAAATATTGTTTTTTGCAGTATCACTGATACGCACTGCCGTCCCTGACAGTCTCGCGATTAGTAATACAAACGAGGGAATTTTCTCCCATTTAAAATCCTTAAGAGGGTGACAGAGAGACGTACGGACCAACCAACCGAGCAGCACTGGGCTGTAAATTTTTTTACAAACGTGCGTATGGATTAAGGGTAAAAATGAATACGAAAATATTATTTTCTATCCAATAAAGAGCAATTTCTTTTACAAGACTATTTTATTCAAGCAATAAATTTCAAAAGCAAATGTTATACGTGGAATATTTTTGGAGAATCTCGCACCTGTCATGCAGTGAACGTCAGCGTTCTGAAACTCCCTGACAGGGAATAACGAGTGTGGGAAAATTATGAGGTAATAAAACATTTAAAGATAGGAAGATAACAAAATATGAAAACTAACGCATCAAATAATACGATGAAGAAATGGAAATGACGAGGGAAGGAAAATAATAAATAAATACATAAAAAACTCAATAGAATATGATGAACGACGACTCGTAGTATAGATGTAAGACCCTAAATAATTCTTGTTTTATGATAATAACAATGAATTTGGATGGATCGAAAAATTGTAAAAATTCCATAAAGTCGACGATGTCTGACGTCATAATTGAGGTCATCAACTGATTCGGACATGAACAACAAATTTAGGAACGTGGTTTAAATCCACGGTGTTTGCACCCAACATTTAATTTACTAAATCGATTTGTCTCAGCTCAGTGGAACAACCTTCACTAAACTCCACGGTGTTCACAACCAGTATTCAACTTACTCACACCAACTTGCCAGATGCTCTGCAACTCGTACAAACTTCAGCTAAATGTGAAGTAACGTTGAGGTTTAAGCGACATTGCAACTGACTATATTTAATGAGTAGAAAACCACCTCAATATTCCTACATACATATTTGAATGGTTTTCGCTAAGATATTTTCTATGAAAGAATGGTTTTCTTTAGCAATTTACTGAGTGACTGTTGCAAGCGGGAGAAATGAAGAATTGGCTAAGCGTACACGTATGATGTAGGATGTCTTTGGTACATATTGAAAGGAAATAATCGATCTTCTAAAGAAGCGCTAAAAACATACAGCAAGGAAACTCGATGCACTTGAGGGGAAAAATTAAAAGAAGTGCTAAAAACTGTGTTCTATCTTACGTATGGGTTTTATTTGTTATTTGTTAGGGAATTAGAGTAGCTGAGTACATTGCTTTTTGGAGACACGCAGATTCAGCAGCAGCGATTTTTAGCTGACGTTGAGACTAAAGTGATATTTGGTGAGAACGTCTCCGATTGTTAAGTCCAACTATGTTTTACTCAACATCATTATGTTAATTATTCCTATACTCCTATACTCAATGATTCATTACTGATACCTTCACACTTGCACTTTTACACTAAGATTCAAATACTATTATACAGTCGATGTTTTACACACCGATTCATGCCGTGAATTTTCACTTTTATATTTATTAATTGATCGGCTAATTTACTTCTTTCACAACATACACATTAAAAACACGAAGACAAAAAGTCCGGCACATTTAATACGTACAAAATTCTGGCGAAAATTTAACTGTCCACTAATAAACCAAACCTACTTTGAGGAATCTCCTGTTTTTCGGCGGGCTTGGAGGTGCTGCACTAACACAAAAAGTTGAGTTCGGGGCGCGAGAGAGTCCTGGGGAGTACAACAATCAACTTCGCCACAATCAACATCATAAATGCACAATCCGCAACAACAACCCACAACCAATCCACAACAATACACAATACCAACCCACAACCAATCCACAACAATCCACAAACCAACCCACAGCCAATCCACAACCAATCCCCAACAATCCACAACAATCCACAACAACAACCCACAACCAATCCACAACCAATCCACGAAAACAACCCACAACAATCCACAACAATCCAGCACAATCCACTTCGCCACTAGGTTTGCTCTAGTCAACTTTTCCCTGAGCTCGTGCATCACAGCGGCCGCCCGCCAGCGTCCCTTGACGCGCCGCTGCCATTGTCCGCCGTAGTTCCGATGGTGGCGGTGGGAAGGGAAGGAAGGAGGGGGGAGGTGGCCAACATGTCTATGTCCGACGTTGCAGGTTCGCGTCGTGTTCTGCTGTTGTGGTGCCTTCCACCGGGACCAGAGGTGGGGCACTCTGGTACCCAGCGTTTGGTTCCACCATCCACTGGCGTGCTACCTGAATTTGGAAGATTCCGTCCACCTCAGCTGACAGTTCCATGGGTATGTGTCACATCAAAGTCTAAACATATAATGCATCACAATGGCTGAAAAGCCTCGGGGTTTATTCGGCCGACCATATAATTTGTATGCAAATTTACATCACATTTAAATCAATTTCTAGTACATCACAAGCTTGATTTTGAATGTTTCTTCGACAGTGATGTTTTGATAAGGGATTTGACGACAGTAAATCGATGATTTCTTTTACAACGCAACATGAAGATATGAATTTAGGCAAATGACATGCGTCACTCAGCCACCGCATTGCTTGCTCAAACTTCTGCACAAATACACGAAATTGAACAAAGTTTCTCTTGTAACTTTACTCTCCCAGGATTGATACGCGTGCGACTTCAACGACTGTGATTGTTCGAACGTTCTAGACCGTTTACCTCAGCCTGAATTGACGATTAATGTTACGATTGGAATAAGGTGTGCCTTCACGTGATTTGAATTTTCCAGCAGTCACAGAGGAAGCGCGTCCAACGCTGGCCCTGTTGAGAAGCTCTATTTATAACAGACTGAAGGACGCTCGTGTGATTTGTAGGAATAGAGTACGTGTACATTTAGACGAAAAGACTTCGTGCTGAGCCACATTATTGCACAATTGTACTTGTACGATTCACAACATCAACTCATAGTTTTCACAACTGTACTCTTACAAATAACAGCATCAACTCGTAGTTTCCACAGTTGTGCTCGTACCATTCGCAACATCAACTTACATTTTTCGTTGTCCTCAACAGCGCATAGAAAAGAAAAATAACTTTTTAATAATTCCAACGTAGTTGACAGACAGTATATCGTTGGGTTTTCAGTGCCTTATAACTACTGCCGCGTGAGGAATATTAAATTTAAGCTTTCTTTTCCAAGGAAAGCAGTCCGTGGTTCAGTAAAAATAAGCTTACTCCAGCCGGGACTCGAACCTTCACATTCCAGTTGCGAGCTGAACGCGTTTGCCAGTGCGCCATAAAGGGGGCCCACAACAAGGGGGCTTCTAGCCAGTAGCACAGCAAATCCTTAGCGTGGACTTCTATTCGAGTGGTAGATCTGCGACCCTATTCACAAAAACTAAGGCTGAAAATTAAAACTATGCAAAGTGGAGAGTGCAGGAAAAAGTAAATAGACGCGTACTATACAAACTTCTCCGAGAAATCCGCAGGGCGTGTAAAGTTATAGGGCACGTCAGGTTTTTAAATACTCTTATTACCGTTGTTTCACTGGAGGGATGCAATCTTGGAGATTGCTCACGAAGGATAGAAACGGTCGAGAATTTTAGATGGCTTAAAACGTTCATTAAAAGTATTAAAAAGTACATTCCGGTGAAGCTGAACATTAATTAACTTTAACATACGGACTCCTGGATACGCAAGAAGGAACCATTAACTCGATTAATTCTTCGGAAAAGTTACAAGCCATACTCTGACTACTGGAAACAAAGTTGAAGAATGAGAATTTCTCCTACTTTGGTCTACCCGGAGTGAGAGTAGCAGATTCACTGGAGCGGGCTGTCGCGACGGACGAGATCACGTGTTCTGCGCAGTGGCGTGAGACTAGGGACACAAAACCTCCTCGAATGGCAACGAATGCGTGACGACCGGCCTTAAAAAATATCCCAACGCAGTTCGGGCGAATGAAACAGGAGGTATTTTAGTGCTTATATTGTTTGAATTTATATTTCGGACACATGGCGCTGTAGTTAGTGCTTTTGAGGTCGGCCGTGGCGCGTACACCATCGACATTTGCGGTCCCATTCCGCTAGAGTGAGAAATTTGACATTTGTAAAAGTGCTTTGCAAAAATATTTGTTCCACGGTTATTTGCCTATTTGTTCCGTAAGGACTATTATTTATTGAGTAAGTAAGACGGCATCAAATATTCTGATTTATCAAAAGGAACACGGATCAAATACAACTCCATTTAAAGGAGCACGGGATCAAATTCTAACTGGCACATAAAATTAGGGCCATTAGTTGGTTTAAAGCTCACTATTCACATGACATGTGATCCAAACATAGCGAAAAGAAGGGACCATTTAGCATCGAATATAAAGAACGTGGAATCCTTGCACAGGTGTGTTCTCACGCAGGATTTCCTGCGCATGGAAACAAGTTAAGAAAGAAGAGGAAGGACAGATAAGAAATTATCAGTGAAGAAAGCATGGAAATGGAAAAAAAAAGCAAAGTGGACATGAGAGATAGAGTTCCTACGAGAGTTCCTATTTATACCAGAGAGAGATCTACTTGCGTCTGATTACGAAAGAATTTTCCAAGCTATTTGACGGTCGTTCTATGTAGTTGAAACCGCTATATTCCGGGGACGACTATAAAGCGGTTATTTACTGGAACCGATCTAGCGCTCCATGCATGGGGTATTCAAGCACAACCAATCATTCAACGGGGTAGTGTCATAGATATGCTATTTAACATTGAACAGTTATAAGTGGGCTGTGCATTTCATGACCTTTCTATCAACTCTTGGTGACTTTTACTTGTGAAAACATTCGTAAACCGTACAGAAGAAGCTGCAGCTCATTGAAAATTCCTATTTATACCTTTTTATACATACTGCGAATATACAATTCTACTCCAAAATTTTATCGACTCCCCAACTCAGGCCTACTTCATCCGTAGTTTTCATACATATTCGACTGGATCTAAATTAGATGACTGGCTGGGTGGTAGCAGTGTAGTGATGCTATCTATGAGCCAACTCTGAGTAGCTTTAGAGGTGCGTGAGCTTAGGATTGTTCCTTCAGAGCTGCCCCTCACGTCTGGCACTGTCCAGTCAAAATCGGCCTAGTTAATTTCGCAGACTGCACTGGCTAGTAGTGCAGTGGGAGCGCAGTGGCGCAGTCGTTATGTCCGCTTTAGAACATTACTGCCGAGATCTGCAAGCAGCCACTAGCCAATTCCTCGCCCATAAAGATAATCTGCGCCAAACTGCCATAACGCGTAAGAGAACTACCATCGCTGCGAAGAACTGCCTAACGCCTACCGCCAACTGCCCTAATTTTGAATTAGGTATGCATTGTTCTGTCGTTTGCTTCCAGTGATTCTGCACCACTGATGGAAAAGCAGCCCAAACCATCACATTACCGCTGTCATGCTGCATCACGATGGTAAAAAGCCTGGTCTTTTATTCGTCCGACCGTAAACTTCGGACACAAATTCATCATTAAACGTAAATCCACTTCTGGTACAATGCATTCTTAATTATAAATAAGTTTCTCACATCAATGATGTCCTAATCAGCGAAAATGTTAGCTGTTTTCTCCAATGAAGTTCAATGCTGAGAGTTCGCTTGCAAGCCTCAATGTTCCTAGTAGGTAAATTGATATGAATTTGAATTCTACTCCCGAGTGAAACATTTCGGACCCTTCGAGGCGCGAAGCATCTACGTGTTCCTATTCTGATACAAATAGGCTCATTGCCTATATATATATTCTGAGCGTGACGCGATATTGAATCGACATTCAGAAAATAGAATGTAATCTAGACACATCAGAAATGATCTACATAATAAATCTGGAAAAAATTGAAATTAAAATACATGTTCTAGCAGAGAAGTGATATCATAATGTGCTTATATATTGCCACGCGTAATAACTTGTATAACATATTTATGGTGCTGTATATTTTATGACTAAAATCTATTCTATCTATATATTAATAAGCTTGTACCTACGTACCGTTCCGTCACGCTTCGCCACTTTGTAAGTGATATTTCATGTCTCGAGTGAAGTATCCTGTATACGGGTTGCATGTTTTGCTATAAAAAGCCAGTCTTCGCGGCACATTTTCAGTTTCCCTAATAGAGTTCAGACTCCTCGCATCATCATGAAGGAAATTCCTTCCAAGACCGGACTATCTCTGCCCTGAACCTTTAACCTCTGTCCAACACTTGAGATGACCAATTCTCATGGGCTGGTTTGTTTGTTTATCTAAATTTTCGTGAAATTTTCACAGGTCCTGCTAGGAGTATATTAAAAAGAGTGCTGGGAAAGGCTTCCGTGGCTCATAAAGTCAACCGATTTGTCAATATTTATGACTGCACAGACACGGTTGCCAAGTGACGGTAAATGTTGACGATCGATCGCAAGTAGTATCTTGGAAAAGATTATTTCATCAAGAAAAATAAGACCAGTGAACAGATGAAACACATTTTCGTTTCTAGGCAAGGTTTCGATTTTCACAACAATCATCTTCAGGCATAAGCCATTCCTTTCATTATGCACTTTGTTATTGGGCAAATTACTCTATAGAGCTCAAGTTGAATCCTGGATACCTCTATTCCATGATCATCTTTGTAATTGGACACGCTACGTGAACATGCTACGTGGACACGCTACGTGGACACGCTACGTGGACACGCTACGTGGACATGCTACGGGGACACGCTACGTGGACACTTGAAACAATATTTTCGAGACTGTCCAAATGCTCTTCTTATAGTTTTTCTTGTCTGTGCGTAAAAGTATAACTGTCTCGTAAAATTCCTAGTTTTTGCGGTGTAGATATGCGCGTTCTTCTTTATAACGTAATTTTGTAGACGTCTAATCTGATAAAAATTAATAAATATATAAATTTTCAATTCTTGTTTCCTCCTATAATATAAGTAGAACAATAAATATATAAAAGTAAATACATAAGCCGTGCGATCAATCGTAGTGAAACCAACATCATAAACGGAATTCCGTCGTTAAGATTCATACGTGTTGCTCCTTTTCAGCTGAAATATTTTTATACTGACGTTAATTGACGTAGACACTAAATGATATACACAATGTAACTAGCCAACAAAACTAAACATAAATCTAGGTATGTAATATCCTGACTCTAATTGATACGACAAAACTAATTGAAATGCTGAGACTCACTGTGTGGCTGACAGTAACCGTTGTTCTGACTCAAATGAAAAAGTATTAAGGCAACTACTCCTCGCAGAATTCTTGTATGACTTTCATACATGCCCAAATTTTTTGGGGCCTTTGCCTTGTTTGCGGTGGCTGCGGAACTTTGTGTTGAAGTCACTCGTAGACTTCAATGTGGCAGATCTGAATGGCAGTTTCTCCAGGGTTGACTCGCTGGACGGAGAGGAATCGGGCTGGAATGGGCGGAGAGACCTCAGAAACGAAGTCGTATCCCAGATACGGGGCGGGCCCATTTAGCTTGCCTATGAGAGTGTAGCTTCTGAAGTCAGGGTAGGTCGGGGACATGCCCACTCGTACCTCCAGGTTAAGGAAGTGTGTCTCGAGAAAATCGTATCTGAAATTCTGTGCCAGAATCGAAACTCGGCGCACAGTCACGTTTCTACCGAAATCCATGACAACGTACGGATGATACGTCTTAGCGGCGAAGTAACAGCTTATCAGTCTCAAGTCGTAGACACCGTCGATGAACAATTCGGGGTACCTTGTACTGAACGTGGGTTCTGTACCACTGTCTGAAGCACTGATAACACGGGCATATTGAGCCCTCAATGCATTCTGCCTAGGTCTTTTTGTGAAGCAGTTCATCAATGAACTCCCAGTCGGTTCTTCACTCCAAGCTGCGGCCATCAGGCTAAGAATGATGTAGTCGCCAGAGCTTTGTTTGCAGAAGATCCAGCACCAGTCGTAAATGGCGCACTGCACCATTGTTTTGTGGATGGAAGGGCCGGTGTTGACTACCTGTACTGTTGCCACATCAGAAGTCGCCCAACTCACTGCCACTTTGGTGGGACTCCAAATCGCCTGCTTGGAAAAGGAAGGCACGCCGTACGCAGCCAACAGCAGGCTCAGCAACATTGGACCGACGCCTGCCATCTCTGAAACGAACGTTACAAGTTCGACAGTGGAAATACGAATCTAACAACTCGAGGTATGGTTACAGTCTTAACTTCTTACTCGCTTCATACGAACACAAATAATTCATGAGCGTGAAAAGTTACTTGTAAGACATGATTTTAACAACAGGCGAGGACGTGGGTTGGAGAGATATCATTGAAGGAGTGTGTATTTCTGCGAATATATCGATTACTTACGCTTCTTTGGGGTCGTTTACTCTATATTTTTGATTCACCCAAACGGCTAAAACCGAGCTCAATGGCTTAAGCCTATGATTAATTGTGGTACGTAAGTTTGGCATTATTACTATGGCCGTGAACTCGAGCTGTAATGTAATAAGTAGATACGTTTATTTACAACGTCGTCGTTTGTGCAAGTCGATGTGATGTACTCGTAACTTGATGCTTTAGGCGACATAATTCAATGACGAAAGGTTAATACGATGTTACAGAGGATAATATAGTACAAGGTGATAAGTTGGAGTAGTAATGGTAGAAGTATAGAATGTATCACTTCAGGGACTCAGACTTTATCGAGTCAAAAGAGAAAAGAGAAGGGACCGTTGATTAAGGACTGAAGAAAACGGCGAAATCTATTCACAAGGTGTGTTCTCACACAGGTTCCCAACACAGGCCTTAGAGTTAGGTATCATTTTTTGAGCAGAAGGTTGATAGTTGAAATAGAAAAGATGCCTCCAAAAACATTTACTGATTGAGCAAGCGAGGCGTGGACACTTTTTGTAAAACCATCAAACAACATATTAATTAAATAGGATTTTTTTGCAACACATTGGCTGAGTATTACCTTAATATTACGTATAGTGAATATAAAATGTCGTTTCATAATTTTGTTTCTCGCACTTGGTCATTATGAGCTAAATTAGACAATCTATTTCTGAACTGTAATTAGACAGTAAAGAATCCAGGGAAAATTTTAGACATCTCAAGGCTCGAGTGAGCAGGTCAGGCGTTTATGAGGTCGTGAAACGCCTTAAAGAGACAGGATCGCACCTGCCAAGAACAAGAAGGGCTCCAAATCGGTCAGTTAGAACACCCCAACCGGTTAAAAACACGAAAAAATATTGGGAGGGACCCAAGGCGAAGCATTAGGAAACTTGCTTCAGCCTCTGGCAGCTTTTGGTGCTATTGTAAATACGCTGAAGAAGGATTTACAGCCATCACCCTATCAGACGAGTACAGCTCAACTGCTGGCCTCAACATAAAAAAGCAAAGGTCGAGTCGAGTAAAGCTTCACTGAATGATGACACTCGGCCTCTAGTGGTGTGGATTAATGAGAAATTGTTCCCTGTGTAAGCAATTCGCAACCATGAAAATGACCGTATAGCGAAACTAAGATAAGATAACCTAAGCTAGACATCCCTGTGAAAATGCGTCTGTCCTTCCAGCGCCAAAAATACGCCCCTGTAATGGTTTGGGGTAGCGTCACTTCGACAGGGCAGAAAATTCCGCTCATCGAAGCAGGGGAAAAGGTAGACCAGCACACATATCTGAACTAATTGAAGAACAGTTTGATTCCCCAGATTCATACTACATTTGGTAAATCCTGAATTACTCTTTAACTGAATGGATCCACCTCCCAAATGGACAACCATGTTCAAATAGTATAGGGACAGTATGGCTAAAATAGTATAGGGACACTATGACTAGTTTCTTGGTCAAGGAATTGTGGCCTCCTTTTGTACCAGATTTGAGCCCCATGGACCTCAGTGTGTGGAGCATTCTTGAGAGCAAAGCCAGCTCAATTAAAAAGCAAAATGTCGTTGCTCCTAATGCACTAATGCAATGCTGGAAAGGTATCTCTCAAGAAACTATCCGCGCAACATGTGGTCAGGTTACCGAAGGGTTGAAAGTGTAGTGAAGGCTAGAGGAGGATATATTGCACACTGGTAGGAAAATGCAAATTGCATTTTATTGTTATCATTTCGAGTAGAAAAGTTATCTTTACCTTTGCTGTACTGAAGAGTTATTTCAATGAAGTTTAGTCTAAACTTCGTTTCACCATTCTGTAATGCTGACGTTTCGAGCTATTGCTCGTTTTCAGGAAACCTGTAAAATGCAATGAGATCAAACTTGAACACAAATTTTGTCATAATATGTTGAAAGGAGCTATTGGGTGGCTGCTTTCACATGGAAAGCACTCTGCATGCTAATCAAGGATGCATTCTTTGATACATATGCGGTGATCGTAAAACAGAAAGATCTAAATTATTCTTGCTAGACTATTAATTTTTAAATCCAGCGATTGGAATATTCTCTACACAACGAACACTAGGACAATTTTGCTTAACGCTATAGAGAGTAGTACACTCAAGACAATTCCTCCTGCGTTAACTGCAACATGGTCCGCGCAACGAACCCTCCTGGGAAGTGATCGCTGGGATCAGCTGACGTACAACGATCAGCAGCGATGATCACGACCAAAATTTTAAAAAGAAAATGGTCGCATGCTGCTCGGCAAGATATCTTTGAAACGAAAGGGTTTTTGGTTCTCACACGAACTAAGATTATACGCAAAAACTCTCCAGAACAAATTAATCTTGAGATTTAAAGCTTTTTCAACTTTTCTAAATGATGATTTACGGAAAGAATGATGAATCCACCACTTGCTGTCCACAATGACTCGTGCGGATATTTTTCATGTTCATTAAAGCAAAACGAGACCGAGCCAAATTGGTAACTCACATTAGCAAATCTTGTTTATGAACATTCATACACATTGTGGAGGGGAAAAGTTCGAACAAATATTACAAGCTTCCGGAAGTAGGAAAAGGCCGACAGATTTGAAAGGATCGCCATAGACGCTATGAAGCTGAGGCCTAGCCCTCAAAGGGAAACTTTTATAAAGCCTATGCCTGCTAATTCACCACTAGAACACTATGACTGTACGTCGAGCCAACTATCATTCTTAACTAATTCGCGAACTTCGAGCTTCAATGCTGAATGCTCAGGGAAAATTACCAAAGCTCGTTATATTTTTGTTTAAAATGAATGTAAGTATTGTCTGTGCTGCGAGGGTATAAAACGAGCTGAAATTTAATACGACGTCGCCGTTTCTTACTCCGCACTTACATCGACTTGAAATTTCCACCAAAAGAAAGCCTAAGTCTTCTACCAAACTATTCACTTTTTCAATTAGAGATCCATTGAATAAATGGATGAAGGAATTTGTTATCGGCGCATCAAGTTCTCAAAATTAGTGATCTGAAACATTTGATCATTGGGCTGACGACCGGCGTGGACGAAGTCATAAGAAAAGTATGCTGACAATGCCAACGGCTTCACACTACAGCATAATGAGAGAGGATTTTCAACATCAGGTTAATCCATAAAGTATAGCCAAGGCTTAGTTCAGTTTTGTAAAAAATACTTTAAATCAACGAAACGTGCATTAATGCTACAAGTTGGTGCAACAAAATTTTTACTATGTAAATTGATATCCTAAAAATTGAAATAACTTGGGAGAGGCCACTACTGGATACATTATTTTCACTAAATTTTTTTATCCAAATGTGATTTAAATACATGTGAATAGCGTCTGTAGATTACACAATGATTTAGAAGAAAATCGTTAAACAATCTCTATGGTTACCCTGGAGATGGCAACCGCATTTGATATGAGTATTTCTAAAAATTTTATTTCGAGACAATTTTTTCTGAGACAAAACAAGCACAATTAACAAAGAGCGTATGTCAAACTGTGACTAATAGTAATTCTATTTTCATTGTAGCCAACTGTATGAATATTTACTTATATAATCCATTATTTACCATTAAATGCATGTCTGAACGCTGGAAAGCAAAAGTATTGCGATAGTTTTTACAGTTTTTCCATTGTAAATTTTGAACGACACGGAAATGATGGAGTAAATTCATAAATTTTTGTGGTTTGAGCTACAAAACTATCAAAAAGTTTTGAGGAATACTTTTTTTTTGAGCCTTCAGAGCACACATAAGCGTAATTTTACTGAGGTTGGTTTCAATATATACTCGGAATAGATATCGAAGAGACATTGATGTTGCTATCATTGATGCTGCTATTGATGGTTTGCTCCCATTTGCCGCTCCTTAATTCCCAGAGCGAAAATTATCCAGCATAAATAAAAATCCCCCTATTCGATGTTGCACAAATAGCCACCATACAGATCATTAAATTAAAATTAGCATAACACAACATAACATAACATAAAGCAATGCAATAATCCACAAGCGCACTAAGTTCATTGCACAATTACGTCAGACTGACCAGGACCCCAGCCCCAGACCTGGACCCTCTGTCGACGTCCTCAGGTCTGGGTCGGACCCTCACCTGAGAGCGGGGCTGCAGCCGCGTTGATCGTTCTTGCAAAATTAAATTCCATCAGGTTAATGTGCAGTTATTGTTGCTTGAAAGATCAAAACTTGATGTGTGAACGACTGCATACAATGTGCTCTTCAAGCACCGAAGTCATTTTGATGAACTGATATGATTCCCATCATCGCTGACACGAACGCACGTCGCCGACGTTTGAACGCCATCGATGATTGTGATTGCAAAGGCGGAAGATCGACGGGTAATTTCCGTGACTGCTTTTCGCCCCAGCATTCGTACAGCATTCTGATCACGCGGATCCAATGAAAAATGCAAGCACGGCTCAAGCCCACTCTAAAGCTGAACATGTACCCAATCATCGAGTGGGTCGCACATTTGAATTGAAAACCTCTCACAAGACTCTTCAAGCTTATCGTATTTTATTGCACGCAGTAGTGACGGACCATCATGGCTCCCAGCTTTATATTCGCAGAACTGTTCGCAATTGACCGGCGATTCTTTAGCAAAAGATACGCTCTTGCAGCGAGGATAATCTTGAGCTGCTCTGGAGTGTGAATATTTAATGGGCGAAGTAAGTTGAGAAAGAGAGAGAGAGAGAAAAGAGAAATCGTTGCAATGCAGCTACAGCTCATCGACTCAACGTGCTCCTAAATTCGTGGTACCCAGGATGTGGAAGGAAAATGTATCCACTGATCTTAAATAGAGCGAGACATCGTATCATAGATACATGATACGAAAACTTATGATGTACGAAAGAGTGACAGAATTATATTGCATAATAAATAGGCAATAAGAAATTTTAGGATATGTGAAGACAGGACAGAATTGTATTGTGGAATAGATACACAATATTATTAACTAGCAGGACCCGTGAAAATTTCACAGAAATTTAGATAAACAAACTTTAGCTCAACCAGCCCATGAGAAGTGGTCCTCTCAAGTGTTGGACAGAGGTTAAAGGTTCAGGGCAGAGATAGTCCGGTCTTGGAAGCAATTTTCTTCTTGATGATGCGAGTAGTCTGAACTCTATTAGGGAAGCTGAAAATGTGCCGCGAAGACTGGCTTTTTATAGCAAAACATGCAACCCGTAAACAGGATACTTCGCTCGAGACATGAAATTTCACTTACTGTACAAAGCGGTAAAGCATGACGGAACGGTAGCTAGGTACAAGCGTATAAATATATACATGTAGATAGATATTTATAATCAGTGGTTGCATTTTTCGAGGACACCCTGCATCTGCACTGCAAAAATTCAAGTAATGATAGACAAAACCCAATTATCGTTGAATATAAATAGGCAGTACTTTCTTCTCCAAACTTGGCCACTAGTTCGCTTCTTTGACAAGACGTGCACGGCATGCAAACAACAAAGCTGATGTTGGAGACAGTCCCGGTGGTCTGGTTCACACACAATGTTTCCAAGAGCTCATTAGCGCGAAAGGCTTCCTCTGACACAATATGCTTCCTCTGACACAAAATGCTTTAATATGCTTCCTCGGACACAATATGCTTCCTCTGACACAAAATGCGTCCTCTGACACAAAATACATCAAAGGGAAGCAAATAATGGCCAGATGAAACGAACACACACTTAATGGATATTGAGTTAAACTCCCTTTAATAATTTTACTTTTGAATTTCAGTAACACATGAGGTGCTTATTTTAAAAGTATTCATGTATCAACATTACAAAGAAAATCAACTGAAAAACTGACAATTGTATTTCAGAAATAGCATGATTCGGACCATGCCTCTCCTTTGTTAAAATGGAAATCAATTTAAATACTCATTATTGATGTATAACTGTGATGACCAATGTCCTTAAAGATGAAGGGTAACCTAAGTACGTTATGATGTTGCTATAACAAGGAATATAGCAAGGAACACTAAATATAACTGAGCTATGATATCTCTATGGCGAATAAAGCAATGAACACTCAATTTAGGAGTGGACGACATCATTATCACAACAAAAGAATGAACACTCAATTTAGGTGTGCACCACATCATTATCACAACAAAAAAATGAACACTCCATTCAGGTGTGCACCACATCATTATCACAACAAAACAATGAACACTAGACACTAGCATGCGGTTGTCTACTCACCAGCTCTGACGCGGGGGAGGCTCATGGTGTACTCTGCCATCGCGAGTCCTGGCGACAAAAATGATGACATCAGCACACGGATACAAAAAATCATACTTATAAAATATCTACAGCAATGCGTGTAACTTACATAATAAGGGCCGCGGTGTGCGAGAGATGGCGTGCTTGCTTCTTTTTCATGAGGTTTCGGGTTCGATCCCGAGTCGAGTACTTCCTTCTGAGAGAAAGATTAAACCGGACATTCTTAAAATAAGCAAAATTTTGCATTTTTTCGACTAAAGTTTGTAAATTTAGGTGGAGACCTGATAATGTAGAATTACTGCCACCGTGTGTTTTGGCCCAATAAGTCATTTTTGGACGACATTTCAATATACATGCTTGATTTCTACTGAAAATACGACTTTCAGAATTATTCATGCTATTTTCGAATCATTATTCTCAATCGAGTATTCAAGTGAAACAAAACTTGTTATTTTCAAAGATCGATGCATTCATGACCTGATTTAATATTCGCTTTGATTATGCAGAGAACGGGAAATGTAAGAAAAACATTTTTATTTTATATTTCATCGAGCCAATTACATATTTCTGTACACAATTACTGGGTATGACAAGGTATAATTGAATGTTAAAAAATTAGG
>VOMN01081420.1:0-10318 GCA_014899125.1 Orchestia grillus | reverse complement strand
TGACTCACATCGCCTTTAAAAATGAGATGTACCTGCGATCATAGTTAACATTTTTGCCAGAATCATGCGTGAACCTAAACACACATGCTTGAATTTGAACTCAACATCTGTCCTGTCAATGACAGCTCACAACCCTAAGCGATCATAAATCTCAAATTCTTTGAATTCGTCAGCCCGGAGCGCGTGAGGCAGGCGTTAACTTAAATAATCTTTTCACGCACACAACTGCCGCTCCTCCAAGCAGGGGACCCAATTCACCCGAGCCCTTCAGCGCTGCTGAGGGCGCGCGGCTCCCCATAGACGCGGCAGGAGCCCGCCGCCCCCAGCTCTCCATCTGCAATAACGAGGCTGGTCCCGGCCCTCAAGTCCGGGCCAGAAGTCACTGCAGTTCATTTTCAAGTGACATAACATAATCTAGGCTTTTATTGCCTGCGAATATTCCGCAAGGCTATGTTAGTCAAGTGACATAGCATAATCTAGGCTTTTATTGCCTGCGAATATTCCGCAAGGTTATGTTAGTCAAGGGACATGACATAATCTAGGCTTTTATTGCCTGCGAATAATCCGCAAGGTTAAGTTAGTTATCTTGTTCGCACCTCACTGATACGCTGTCGCCGAGCGTCGATTTTAAGAGAGAAACTCTGCATGGTCATGAGGGACTTATAAACATATTGGTCTATGTTATTTTCTTTCTGCTTTTGTTGTTTTTGTGGAGGTTCCGAGAATGCTCATGTTTGATATACTAATATGTATGATATTATCATAATGATTTTTGTAGATGTACTTTAATGACAGGATTATGAAAAATTGAATTGGTTTTATTTCATGTAATTGATTTCTAGAAAACTGATTTACGCATTGGCTTTTTCTGTTTTGATTTCCTAATTGAAGTCCCAAGCCAAATAACAGGAAATTAGTAAAACTGGAACGAACAAAATATCGTACAGTTGCAAATCGCATTCCAGGCCTCACGCTCATTTTGACGAGCGCAGCACACGAAATTTTTTTCCTCATTCAATTTTTCACGAAACTTGCCATTTTTTGGTAACCCTTTTGACTTGCAATGACGTCCTTCACCGTGCGAGGCTCGCTACATTTCTCATTTTTTGGCAAAAAACTAACTTCAAGCAATACACTATTACAATGTCCATTTCCTTGAGCCTATTCAAAATACTGGGAAGGACGAAAACACCTTAGCAATTATCTTTCTATCAGATTATGAATGTACTCTCAACTGCATGAACAGGATTGCATATTCAACTTTTTCTTGTCATTGTCTTTGCTAAATTCTATTATTGCTAGTCTTTGGCATTTCATATATTCAACTGTATTAAATCCTGTCAAATTTGGCTCTCTTAATTTGAAATGTTAGTTTCATTTTCACGAGACTGGAGCCTAAACTTAACTATATTCATCAGCCTCAATCTTGAGGAGCGTCTAAGATTTTTAAAAGACTGTCCACTCCCAAGTTCCATCGCGCTCAAACACTCAAACGACCACCTTCTATCGAGTCCCTTGCTCTGTAGAAATCAAATACCATTTCGACTGCCTTTGTGGACGAATAATTCATTGAAAGCTCTAGATATACGCAAGACAGAAAAACATTCGCTCGTATCATTGAAATATATTAGCATAATACCCTCCATAAATGACATTCTTTTTAATCTGTATTGGCTGCTATAGTCTCAAAAAATTGAAAAATCTCATTTCCTTTTCAATCTTCTTCTCTTTTTAATTCGCATCGGCTGTTATAATCTCAACGAATTGAAAACAAAAATCTTTTTCTTATTTTTTATTCGTATTGGGTGTTATAGTCTGAACGAATGGAAAAATCTTCCATCGAAATGAAAAATCTTATTTCCTTTTCAATCTTCTTCTCTTTTTCATTTGCATTAGCTGTTATAATCTCAACGAATTGAAAACCAAAATTTTGTTTATTTTTTATTCGCATTGGCTGTTATAGTCTGAACGAATGGAAAAATCTTTCATCGAAATGAAAGACCGGATAGCCTCGCGATCTCCTCGCGCTGCTGTCACGTCAACATCCTGCCGCAGGTCCAGTGGCTATTGCTGACTTACGCTGGTAAACTTCGCTGATAAGAGAGAATTAAAAATTCTGAGCCCGCTTTCAAGTTTGCAGTTTCATTTTGGATAATTTTACAACCTACGTTCAGCTTCCTGATGAACGTTATGAAAAAACACAGAAATTCATCGTATTTCTTTACTCAGAAAGCTCACTTCCAAAAAATCCAAAATCAATTACCGGAGCTGCGCAAATTTATGTCGTCATTCAATTCTGATTTTTCGAAAGAAAAATAGCAGAGTCAGCGCTGCAGCAACCAACATATTTTGCAAGTCCATGCGCTACCAGCTCGACTGCAGACCAGCAAATGATGAAGTGTGCTTCTGAAGCTCTTAATCGAATTCATTGGTTGCTGGAAAGAATCCAGGACATCCGTCCAGGTGTGGGGAGCGCGCCAGCCAATTAACGTTCAACATCAACCAGCCCACACTTGCGCTCTCGTTCTGTCACCGCTACCTGCTGTGTGATAACAGCGGGCCAAATGAGCGCTCGTGTTCATGACATACTAGGAAAGGTATATTGTGAGTCATCCATTAAGTAACAGAACATCAAAACAAACGCAGCTTAGAAAGCTGGTTGGCCTAAATATTAAATATTTTGAGTACATACTTGCTGGAAGAAAATTAGTTTTCAAATTAATTTTGAAAAAGGTGAATTTTAGCACGTCTTTTCTTGTCCGAAATAACTTCTAAATGCCCCCTGTACGACAAAACTAGATTCAAGGATGTTTAATACGAGAAATTCCTCCATCCTTCAATGCATGAGTACATGCGGTCTAGATTTCCAAGCTTTGAATGGTGTTTATTTCTGACTTCTGTCTTCAACTCTTTCCGAAGATTTTTTATTGTACTCAATTTGGCTTATAGCCAAGGCCTCGCACAGACACTGTCTGCCCAGGCCTCACAGAGACACTGTGTCTGCTAAGGCCTCGCAGAGACAGTGTCTGCTAAGGCCTTGCTAAGACACGATGTCTGCCAAGGCCTCGCAGCGACACAGCGTCTGCCATGCCCCGCGTGTACGTAAGACCTGGTGCACATGTGTTGTGAGGTTAGGGTCGTTGTCGTGTTGATGCGTGGGAATGATATCTCAAACACCACGGTATTTATTTCACCGTTTCTTTAATGAAGCGGAGATCTCCAGTGCGGGCGTATGAAAAGACATGCAAATCATGACACACCCTCCAACACGGCTCCAAATTCTCTGACACGCAGACGGAGTTCAACTCTCGCTCTACGAATTGTTGTCAAATTATCTTATTTCTTGCCTAATTGTCCGCAGAATTTTTTTGATGGCGTAATCTTTCTTCAGTGAACTGTTAGCAAGAGCAAAGGAGTCTCTTCATTAGAAGAGCACTTTGCCTCCCTCTGCGCCCGCTGAATCATTCCTTTCGCCGAATCTCGATCCCAATCTGCCGCGTGACATTGACTCCAATGGATCTCTCCTTCCCACCAGCTCGTTTGTAGGACATTTTTCCTAAATCTTTTCAGGCTAACGATCGCACGAAGAGTAATTTTTCTCGGAACAGCCATCTTTGGTTTGCCAGAGCACCCATCCGTCAACTTCTTGACTATGGACTACAGGGACTAACAGAGACGCTAAGCTGCGAGATTTTCCTCCATTTCCCAGGCTCACGCTCCACCACCGCTTTGTTTTGGACCAGCACGGAGGGTTCTTTTACCCTCAGCGACGTGATGGTTGGGACAGGGAACGAGCTCTCGCACGTGTGCAGCAGAGCGGCTGCTTGGAGCACTGGCGTCTTGTTCTAACATCACCTAGACCCATTAGAAATTATGTATCATATAATGTTGGCATTTGTTGAAATGCCAACATACATATCAGTTTTTTTCGGAATTCAAACCGATCGATGTCGTTCATGTGTCACGAATCCTTTTCTGTGCCACTTCTTTAAACTGATTTTTAAGATTAGAAAGTTAGCTTTTAGAGTTGGATCAGCTTCATTTTCGTGTATCTGTATTTATCTCTACTCGTGTATCTGTACCGATGTTCGCTTTTTTGGCTAGTTTGTCTTTTGATGTTAGCAGAAAACCCTTCCTTCAGTATACTATTCAACAGGCTAATTTTTTTTTTCATTCGAATCGAATTAAACTACGACTATTCGGTTCTCGTAAATGAATTTTTTTCTGGTATTTTCTAGCTCTAGCTCGTTTACTTTTTCACTAACTTGTAAGCATTCTCACAGTATTTCTTGTAATGTTATCTTTGATTCGTACCTAACGTCTCCCCCTACAAGCAAATCAGCAAAAAGCATTCGAGTTCGGAGTGGAAAATTTGAGTTCACATGCTTTAGTGAACGTTTTCCCAGGCCAGGCCACAGCCATGTGTTCCTAGATTTGAAAGAACGCTGACAAAAACCAACGTTAAATCATGCACCGCGACACTACCCAAATGTTTCACCAAGCCCAGACCCTAAAATGGTAAGCGCTTACGGCGGCATGATCGTCATAAAGTCAAGTTTATGGATACTTGTTTTTTTCAAAAATACATGCTAGCACTGTGATGCTCGTCCCCACGCACACTGCTGCAGAAATAAAACAATCAGAGCGGTTTGATTCTTCTCTAGAGTAACGCTTAGGTCACTTGTGCTCTGTGCGTGAGGCCACTGACGTGCGGCCTGTCCGTGAGGCCACTGACGTGCGGCCTGTTCGTGAGGCCACTGACGTGCGGCCTGTTCGTGAGGCCACTGCACGTGCGGCCTGTTCGTGCGGCAACTGACGTGGTTGAGTTGGAGAGGAAGTATTGGCACGGAATATATTGGTCAATTTTCGGAATTATTTATCGCCATATCAACGGCGCGAGTGTTAAGGTTTTATTCATATTAAAATTGAGTTTAGGGCGTGAACGTATGAACACAAATACAGGTACGCGAGCTTATATCATGTGAGTGCGTTCTACGCACAAAAATTTCGTTACAGGAACTATAAATTCTATGAACATAAACTATTAACAGTTTTGAAATAAAATAAAGTTGAACAGACGAAACTTGATTCAACACGCAGCCTTGGATCGGAATTACTTTTGAGGAATGTTTTTACTTTAGCGAAGCAAAGTTGGCGAAGCAGGGGGGCATCTGGAAACTTTTGTGGGTGCTGTTATCGTTCAAGTTGGTGCAACATTTTTATTCATCTGTACCCCACGCGAGTGACTTCAAACTCACGTAAGTAAAATGTAAAAATAGCGATCGGAACATATACGTTTGTTCGGATATCATTTATAGCTAAATTTCTTGAAATAGTCTGAGTTGCTTCGTAAGGTTGTGATGGAAATTTTCGCACACTAGCCCATGCGGGTCTGACCGTCTCCCTAAACAGAGTGTGTCGTTTGCATAAAATAACAGGCTTAGCAGATACAGATGCCATCATTTCGAAATGATAAATAGTTTGTACCGAAGAGAAGATCAAATTCGTATCAGAGGCAGAACCCGCTGAAACGGTCCCGCTACCTTTAGTCATAACGACGACCATGGTAGAGTTTTAATACCAATTTCTCCTAATAGCGTGATTGTTTTTCGTATCATTGTAATACAGAGTCAAAATTACTTTTGAAACTACTGTGGTATTCAAATTTGTACATTCATTTCATCTGCCGCTTTGTATAACCAGCGCAAACTGCAGTGACTGTCAGCTCAGTTCTTATTATTTCCAGTTTTCGCTCGCGAATAAATCTCGTAAAAAACGAATCGATTGAATTTTAATGCAACTTTGTTCAGAGACTTCGAAATTGTAACTTTTATTGACAGCACTTACAAGTGACAAGAAAATCTTTTTTATCAATTTCCCTGCTTGTCCTCGGCTAGAAAGTGCGGATTTTAGCGGAGAATTTTAAATGCTCCTCATTTCAGCCTCCTGATTTGTCCGACGTCACCGTTGCCTCCAAGCTTTTAAAATCTTCTCTTCTTGGTATGAATTTTCACGTTCGGTCACTTGTCTCATCATTTTTCAATGTGCGTGTATACCCCTACGACAGAAATTTACGTTCCAGCATAAACTTTCATAATGGAAACAGCTGGTCCATGGACAGAGATGGTACATTTACCGCTCGTTATGACTACACAGAAATAAATGATGCCGTGAATTATTGCTCCGAGAACAGTGTTCGCAAAGCCTAGCAACGTAAATGAGCAATAATTACGCCAATTAGTTCCACTGGTGCTTGATTAGCGTGCAGGAGCTGACTAATATCATCTATTAATGCAGACCTGCAGATCGGATTGAATTAAATACAACGGTTGATTTCATCCAGTAGTAATAGGGAAGGAATAAATACAACGGTTAATTTTGTAATGCAGTAATAGGGCTTGACAAAATGCAACGGGTAATTTCGTCATGAAGTAATTAAGCTTAAATTAAGTACAATAGATAATATCGCCATCCAGAGATATGACTTGAGTTAAATACGATTGCTGATTTCATCATATAGCAATATTACTTGAATGAAATGTATCGGATTGTTCCATCATGTAGTAATTTGGATATCAATTAAATAAAAACGTTAATCTCAATATTTAGTAACAGAGATTGGATTAAATACAAATGGCTATTTCATCCTGTAATAATGTTTGAATTGCATACAGCGTAATGTTGCATCCTGTAGTAATAGGGTTTGAATGAAATGCAACAGTTAATTTCATCATGAAATAATGGAGCTTAAATCGATTACCATTGTAAATTTCACCATGGAAATAGGCTTGGATTGAATACAACATATAATTTCATCATGTGTTAATAGCGGTTGAATTAGAAAGTTGTTCCAATAATTTGGACCGATTTTAAATGTGTCTTAAGTTTAAACGTCTTATAATTTTTTCCTTTTCTTTTAGATTCAATGACTTCTGTCTTTGGTAATTTCAACCACAAAAAGAACAATCGAACACCGTGTTAAAGTTATCGAAGCCTATAATGAAATAGACTTTCCAACAGATATGCATTTGGTACGCTAAACAATTTTTTCGGTCAACGTAATCGACCAACCGAGATTCCACTTGGGAAATTTGTTCGCCAATTCAAACAGACTGGTTCGAGGGGAGACGTGAAATTGCAGCACACGCTCGTCGCGCCCTGCAGCTCAGAACGTTCCTGCAGTGCGCGGGAATGTGACCGGGAATCCAGAAGCCTCGGTTCGTCGTCGTGCATGGGAATGGAACGAAAAAGTTCTCTCCACACGCCTACACGCTCTTCAAATGGTCAAATAGTTACGATTATTTGACCATTTGAAGAGCCGCACATTCGTCCATTGGGTGTCCAAGCCAAACAAGCCGATGATAATACTTAGCAAAAAATATCATTATACATGAAACCCATTTCATTTGGTGGATTCGGCAAATAAGCAGAATTGGCTCATTTTGGCTGATGAAAATCCAAGGGAGATTGTCTAAAAGCCACTGCTTCCTCAAAAAGTTAGTGTTTAGTGTTCATTTTTTGTTAGCGAAAGCATTGAGCAGTATCTCTTCGGAAATGATGCCGGGAATTCTGTTACAGTGGCAGGCGAGCGATGCCGTGCCAGGATAACTGACTTTTCATGGCCCGAATTGAATGTTATTGATGTCGAAGAATTGTGGTTCCAAGAGAACAGCGCCACATGCCCCACAGCAGAGGCAACAATGGCTGTAATAGCTGAGAATCTCTCAGGTCACTTCATCTCTCTCAAAAGCGAAGTCTGTTGCCACTATCAATCGCGCGACTTGATGCCTTTAAATTTCTTTCTTTCGGGTATCTCAAAAGTGAAGTCTATGTCACCCAACAAGCCAACAAATATTCAACAGCAGAAGGATGAGATATTAAGGCCTATTGATGGGATCGAGGAGCAGCTATGCAGAGAAGACGTCAAAATTTTGACCATCAAGTGGAGGTGTGCCGCCGGAGACTTGGCGGACATTTGGTTGGTAATATTTTTCACTCATAATTGGCATGGCTCTTATAACGTAATCCAATAGTGAAATCAATGAATTTTCATAATTAATACTGTTTTTTACGGCAAATTTTGATACTTCATAATGAAAGACCCTATTAAAACAACGGATAGTTTCATCATGTAATTAATTATAGGGGTAGAATGAAATATAACTTGTAATTTCATCGAATTGTAATGGAACTCAGATAAAATATAACAGTTTCATTATGTAGTTATAAGGCTTGAATTAAATACATCGCATAGTTTCGTGATGTAGTATAAAGCTTAAATTAAATAATCGCACAGTTTCGTGACGTAGTAACAAGGCTTGAATTAAATACATCTGATAGTTTCGTCACGTAATAATATGGCTTGCGTATGCCGCCAGCAATTATTCGTATTGATCATCAGTACCATCAATTTTATTGAATTAATTCATTTTCATTCCTTACGTGAGTATTTAACATCAAAACAAATATTGACATTTTCAATTACCTCAGTAATTTAGAAGAATTCAGTTTTTAATTTGAATACCAATAATAGAAGCCTTGCTCATGGCTTCAGAACCCTCAACTTAGTTTGAGTGGGGATGAGCAAGAGAATCAATAATTCTCTTTTACATTCTCGTGAGAAAGAAAATCAATTGTAATATTTTCGCTTGCTGGGGCTTCTTACCTTACATACACTTTATAGGCTTGGATACTTTTACCTACTTTTACCAACTTTTACCTATCTACTTTTAAATATCTACTTTTTCCTTTTGCTTATCTTTTTTTGCCTATCTACTTTTGCCTATCTCCTCGTGCCTATCTACTTGGCGCACGTGTCGCTGAGAAAGAGAACAAATGCAGCTCTCGACGATGCGGGAGAAAGTTTTCCCGCACTCGGGTCCATTTTTGCAGTTGAAGTTTTGTTTAGGACTTGTCCATGAATACTTTGCTGCTACTGTGTCCATAACTATTACAATGTACATTGTCACAGTGTGTCTGAACAAATTCATCATAGTTGTTGATCTGAAAAGAAATTATAATTAAAATTTACTCAGTTGATTACTGTATTCTTTGAAATATTTTGTACTGACGATTTTAAATGGATCACGGTGTTGATATAACAAGGTTTAATAAATATTATTCTGAAAAAGTTGTGCTCTGAGAGCGAAGAAAATATGTCTTTTGAGAGCTCACGCATTCATAAGTTTGCACACCTCTGAATTTTCTTTGGTATTTTCTCCGACCGAAATGTTTTTTCTAGACAGGCTATAGCAGTTGCACTTGTACTAGGAATTTTTTTGGGCGTCTTAATCCGCTAAGTAGCTGTTATTTCAAGCAGTGAGACTCATCAGTTAATCCTGATGTCTTAATAACAGTAATGCATCAGATGTGGGCCATTTTTTCATCCGAATTAATTGAGATAAGGACGTGAAAACCACATTTCGAGATTATAAAAGCTAATTTCTTATTTATCACGATATTGGTTTCAGTTTCCCGATACCGAAGACGCACGCTCATTAATTTGGAAGTTTTCTTTCAGGGATGAGTATATACATACGCGTATACTTTGAGGGCGTCAGCTTTGTCGACAGTAATGGTGCTCGTGAGTTGGTGGAGAGACAAATGTAACATCGATAGACATATAGTAACATGGCTAGAGTCTACACACATCTGCCCTAGCGAAATCCCTCATTAATCCTTCATTATCTGGTGCTCAACGAACTTCGTATTGTGCGAGTGAAAGTAATTTAAAGTAAAATGTGTTCTGAGCTTCTATCTAGCATGGAAAAAGTTTTTTCATACAGTATTTTTGATAAAAGCATCAGAAGTGCCCGTCAAATCCAAATGAAATTATATTTTCTTACCTAACTCAACCATGGTAACTCAGGTAACTCATACCCCGTAATTTAAATTTCCATTTTTTTCCTCAGGACTTAAACCAAGAGTATCTTCTTCACGCAGTCTTAGACTTAGGGTTACCATTTCAGGGTTTAATTTCTAGCCAAAACTAGCTTTTCTGTTTCCCTTCTATAAATCAAGTAAAATGCTTTGTCCCTTTGCGAAACCTGATGTTTTTATCCAAATGTTTTGCTGTGAGTGATTTGAACTTTTTAACTGCATACTCCTGCTAAATATAACTTTTCTAAGCCTCTACTAATGTTGTACTAATTCAAATTTGAAAGTACCTAAACTCAAAATTTATTGCTTGGTCCCGAGTTTTTCTTGCAGGGACACAATTTTCCCTTCACTTGCATTTTTGCCACCTTTATTTGGCCGCCCCAATCCTTTATTTGGCCGCCCCTAATCCTTTATTTGGCCGCCCCCAATCCTTTATTTG
>VOMN01081411.1:0-18857 GCA_014899125.1 Orchestia grillus | reverse complement strand
AGAAACTTCATTTCTTCCAACAGAGTTGACATGCAGGGCGAGAGTGGGGATTCTAATTCTAGTTACTGACGCGTAAGTGATGTCGGGAATAGGAAGTTCACGTTCCTTTTCCCCATGGGAAGAATCCGGGGCTTCACGAAAATGTGTCTGCGCTGCCGGGATTCGAACCCTGCCTTTTTCTCTCAAGAACAGAGCGCGTTCCCACTGTGCCACGCAGCCCTCTAGGGAAGTGTGCCTTGCGGTGGCAGACCTTAATCTGTGGGCGTCATGGAGAAGGAAAAGAAAGACTTGTGTGCTCTTGACCGTGAAGGAAATTCAGTGCCACTCGTGTGAGTGTTAATGGCGCCCCTAATCTCACGGAAATTGTTTTTATCCTTGGAGTCCTGAACGTGCGAATAGTTTTTTAATTTGTTCATAAGCTACTAGCTTTGGCACTCCCAGTAAGGGTTAAGCTGAGACTGAGGTAACCCTGTGCTATTCAGAGGATTGAAGCCTTGGAGGTCACTGTCGAACCCAAAAAAACATGTTCTCTGGTCCATAACACAGTTGTGTATTAACATGTTTGTAATTCATCGAAAAATTTGAAGCTTTCAATTGCTTTAAGTAATTTACATTGGGCACTGCTCTACTTTAATCATATAAGAATTGCATATAATGAATGAGACTGAAGAGAGATACTACCTGTGGGCCCAAATAAGCTAAAAGGCTTCAATGCCCTGCAGGTGGACACCAAGAATCAGATTCGACAACGCGGAAGTTGTTATAGAATCCAGTCGTGCTTTTTTCTTTTATACTCCGTTGGTGAGTAGGCTGTGTCTGTTGGTGGTAAAAAGGTCTAAATAGAATATAAAATAGCAGAATAAGTCTGAATAGAGTAGAAGAGACTATCATAGGTTATGGGCGAGTCAAGTGCCCCAATGTCCCATGTCTTTATATTTCTTTCCACATCCCACGCTCAATTTTAAGGCTGTAGTCTTATTATTAGAAAACCCGATTGTACCATGCTTTGAATGTGACTGATTTCGGAATAAACGATTTTTCTTTATTCCTTCTTTCTGTACACCCACCACGTACCCGATTACACCTGAGTGTGTGGTGCCTGGACACGTTCAGAATTTACTAAAACTTGGATTCAACCAGACGGGAGTTGTGGTAGGACTGCGCGCTCTGTTCAACACCCTGATGCTGGGCAGGCTGTGTCTGTTGGCGGGAAACAGGACTGCGTGTGTGCGGACTACCACGTGTACTGGCCTGAGACCGGCGACTGTTATGCTGAGTTCACCCAGGGTCCGTGTGAGCATGGACAGCATATCGTCTCGAACGCAACGGGAGATGCCGAGTGCAGGTCAGACTAATGTGTGACCCATGAAGCAGATGGTGAATAGATGTAGACAGCATATCGTCTCCAACGCTACGGGTGATGCCGAGTGCAGGTCAGACTAATGTGTGACCCATGAAGAAGATGGTGAATAGATGTATAGGTTGGCCATTGTAGGTCAGTGTAGAATGAATTCGTTGTGTACCTCACGTGCAACTTTGGAGACAAGTTCTACAGCTCTCTATTGACATAATTGGCTTCAGGGAGCTTGAAAGTGTGTCCTTTCAGCTTGTGTACGATAACAGAACTTCGAAGAAACCAAACCGACTAAGGCGTTCTTTGAAACCCATCTGAGTATCCACACTTTGCTGAGCTCCATTGTGGTTTGTGAGTGTATTTTTCACTGTTTGATAATACTGTGTGTCGAAGTACTGATGTTTTTCGTGTTAATTTCTTAGTTTCCTCATCTTTAACCATTTTTTCACGTTTATTAATTGCTGTAGGTCCAATCACTAGTTTGCTGTGAGTTATAAGCACGCAAATCGATGTGGTCTGAGCCAAAACTGGACCTTTGTGCCCAGTAAATTTTGAGGGCTTGACCGAAACTCATAGTAATGCCTCCAGCTTCTTGCGCTTCATAGCTAGTCACCATGTTATGGTAAACTCAAATCCTAAAAAATGAGGAATCCTCACCGTAATATTTCTAACTTCCTACTTTTGATTCCACTTCCAGCAGATTTTCCGGTCTCTGTGTCAAACATAAAATGAGAAACATGTCTCCTCCTTTTATTCCTAACTTGCTATTTTTGGTTCCACTTCCACCAGATGCCCTGGCCTGTGGGCGCGCTGGACGAATGGCTCGTGCTACCAGGAGTATTCACGAGGACCTTGTAAGGAGGGCGAGCTCTTCATGAAAGACTCCCAAGGGCAAGGCATCTGTTCCTGCTCGAGTCGCCACACCATGTTCTACCACCCGGACACGGAGAGCTGCTATCCACTTTACGAACAAGGCCCTTGCAACAAGGGACATATTCTCAAATTCGACTACGCCTCTCAACGACCTAGCTGCTCTTGTAGAGATGGTCACATGTTGGAGAACGATGGCACATGCTACCCCCTCAACACAGCCGGTCCTTGCGACCCAACTGCTTGTTCAGAAGGCATCAATTGTTACCTCCGGAACCTCGACACCCTCAAAACGGAATGCAAGTGTCTTCCAGGCAACGTAACCACTGCAGATGGTCACTGTTTCGAGCCGTACTCACGTGGCCCTTGCCAACTGGGTAAATGGCTCGTGTTCTCCCAGCCTGGAGTGGCCGTGTGTCAAACCAAGAAGCACTGTGCACGCTACGACAATTGGTTCTTTTGGACTCCCGACCAACGCTGTTACAGGCAGTACTCTAGAGGACCGTGCCCAAAAGGACAACTTTTCTACTTGGACATCAGCACTGGACAGGCAGGTTGCCATTGCAGAGCAGACTGGAAGCCGTACTACTACGAAAAGGATGGTCTGTGTTACGAGCAGCACTCGGTGGGGCCGTGCAAGGTCGGAAAATACTTCAGTTTTAACCGCACATCACAACGGACTGAGTGTAACTGCTTCACGTCCCACGTGCTCGACCCTGAGACTGACACCTGCTATGAACAATTGACTCAGGGTCCCTGCCCGGATGGTCAGCTTGTGGTCAGGAGTCCCACAGACGATACTCTCGAATGTTCTTGCTCTGAGGAGCTCCGTAGTCACTATTGGGAGGAAACGAAGCAGTGCTACCAACACTTCCAACAGGGTCCCTGTCCTTCAAATCATTCATTTAGACCTTCTCCACACTCAGGCTTGCCAACTTGCGTCGTGTGGGGTTGAAGCAAAGGCAATTCCTCTATCGGTTAACCCTGTTCATAATGAATTATTTAGTCGACCGTTTTATTAGTGTAGAAGCGAATGAATCTTGGGTCCTGTGAACTGGGGCTGAGATAAATTTCTTACTTTTTCCTGGTAGTCACCTCAATATTACTACGTTATCGCCGGTTGAATAGTTGGTGGTTGGTTGGTAGCAGCAGGAAATTTTTAAAACTTCATTTGACAAAAGCTCAGATGTTTTAGAAGCAAACGAACGGAATATTTTAACAAAGAGTTGACGTCTCTGGTGATTTGCTAAGTTAAAGAACGTGGAAAAAAGGTGCTGACGTCCGAAAAACGTAAAGCTGTTCTGCAAAATTAGGCTCAATGTCCAGAGCTGCTTGCCCTGGAAATACGTAGTTTCAAGAATCGAAACAAGCGAAAGAAATGGTGAAATAATATTTTTGTTCTGACACTCTAGCAAATACTAGTACTCGGTGTTGGCAAGACTTTGTACGGTAAGGGCCATTGTATCTTGATAAGAAGGAAAAAATTGTACCTTGTGAGGTGTGGCACTTCGAAATTTTGTCTCGCCGTGCGAGCTCCGCGGCAGCGGAAATCTCGGACTTGTGAACAAATTCCATTTCCATTGTTGGTGACCGATGAAAACATCACTTTTCGTTAACACGAGAGTTACTTTACACAGGGGATAGCCAATTCAGTTCTGTAGTGCCTTTAGTAATTCCAACCCGTTTTACCGTTGGGTTTTCAATGCCTTATCACAACAGATCGTGAGGAATGTGAGGTTCAAGCTTCCTTTTCCAAGAGAAGCACTCTGTGGTTCCGTGAAAATCAGCGCCTGAGCCGGGAGTCGAACCCTTACTTCCTAGCCTGTGAGGGTGTCACGTTAACCAGTGCGCCCATGAACCCACGGAATGACCAAAGAAAAATTTGCTACGTTATCAACCTTCATTATGTCTACGTACCTTCGTTGTCAATGATCTACCTAACTTGAGTTACTTAAACGTTTATATTTGAACTCCTTGATTGTATTTCAGTGATTATAGTGATGAGGGTGCTAAGTAACCTCTCCAGATATTTCCGGAGCTGAAAAATTGTCGCTAAAACTTGAATACTCTACGACTTATAAATTGTCATATATGGAAATTTCTGGGGAGTAAATTTAAGTCATGTGTTGTTGAATCCATACATAAACATAGAACTGAAACTTTGAGCTCGATAAAATGTAACATTGTATATTGTATGTACGTCAGTGCATCGTACGTCAGTGCATCATACGTCAGTGCATCGTACGTCAGTGCGTCGTACGTCAGTGCGTCGTACGTCAGTGCGTCGTACGTCAGTGCGTCGTACGTCATTAATTAGAACAGCGAGAGCGGCATCTAGTAATTGAATGTCACGAATCTATTTGAGGTGTTTATTCAATACGTTGAAACATGTTATTGTGTTAGTGTAGGTTAATTAGGTTTAATGTTCAACGGGAAAGATTCCTACGGATGCTTTGAGTGACTTCATCACACAGTGCTAGTTTATTGTTATTACACTCTTGTTGCAAAGTTGCTGCTTCACGTCTTTTTTTATGCAATTAGAAAATAAATCAAGGTAGTATTTGTCAATTGGAAGGGAATTCAAGCGTGAGTTTGTCAACTGGAAGGGAATTCAAGCGTGAGTTCGTCAACTGGTGGCAGCCGTCACAGCACATCATTCCCGTTCAGCTGTGCGTTAGGAATCATCGCTTCCCCAAGCTGCTAGTGTTGAATCATGAAAGAACTCGAAGAGAAGAGTGAGAAATCACTCGAATACATATTTTTGGCTTTCGGGAAAGTCTGTAAGGAATATTTCGCTTTGAATTTGTCAGCAGTGCCGACGAAAACCTATTTGAAGGCTAAAAATGAAAAATAAGTCGTGTTAGCAAATTTCTATCTAATTCCGCTTCTAGTGGCCTAGTACCACGTGGAAGCATTCTATTGAAAAGGGATGAGCAGAGTGTCGGGGGAATTGGATGGATAACTGCTCGAAGTGCTTCAGTTTCAGATCTCTTTTCCTGCTTGGGCTTTACGTTGGTACACATTTGTTGCAACTGTTAAGTTACACGCTCACGTAAATATCCTGTAATTGACACCTACCGTCGTGCACGATACGCACACGAAGAGAGTTGTAGTACTCGAGTATATTCGATTGTGATTGAAAAAGAAAGAAAAGAAAAATAGTTGAAGGAAAGCATTTCGGGTACAGCTGACGCTAGCACCGACGGACTAAAACGGGGGAGTGGTCAGACAGTTGTGGACCCGCAGGAAACATAGCACGTTTTAGATCATTTCAAGCACCTACCTGCCCAAAGAGAAATCTGACCATAGTTTTTAAAGTCCCACTCCGAGATCAATCAGGTCGGGCTTATTCAGATATCCCAATTGTTCTGAAGTCCGTTGGAACGAGGTCCGTTGCTGCGAACGGATGTGTCTGAAAGAGAATGAAGTGGAGAAAAATTTACGCATCATAAAAAATTCCCATCATTGAAGAAAGCTTCTTGTATCCATTTCTGAGGTAGTGGCATTTCTAAAAAGGGTAGCGTGATGATCATTTAAATTGCCAAGGTGGGTGGAGGATCTCTTGGGCCTCCATTCTTAATTTGGAGGGTAGTACGGACTTGTCCATTCCAGAGGCATGAAAATGTTTAGGTTCTTGAATGAAGCTAACTCCCGTTTCTTTAGGTTGTATGTATACTATTAAATACACGAGTGAAATTCACTGTATTGGTCAATACGAATGCAGGCTGTGTAGCCAGAGCTCTACGCGTCTTCCAGAGTTTCGGTTGCATGAGATGAAGAACGTGCAGTTTAGGGTATGGTATCACAAACCATACTTCGGTTCCCTCGCCTAAATTTATGATTCTGAATACTTAGATTAATCCTGAACCAGGGCACTCCCTCTATGTCTTCTGGAGATGTCCGTGGTTCTGGAAGTGTCCCTGGCCCTGGAAGTATTCCTGGCCCTGGAAGTATCCCTGGCCCTGGAAGTGTCCCTGGCCCTGGAAGTGTCCCTGGCCCTAGAAGTGTCCCTGGCCCTAGAAGTGTCCCTGGCTCTGGAAGTGTCCCTGACTCTGGAAGTGTCCCTGGCTCTGGAAGTGTCCCTGGCTCTGGAAGTGTCCCTGGCTCTGGAAGTGTCCCTGGCTCTGGAAGTGTCCCTGGCTCTGGAAGTGTCCCTGGCTCTGGAAGTGTCCCTGGCTCTGGAAGTGTCCCTGGCTCTGGAAGTGTCCCTGGCTCTGGAAGTGTCCCTGGCTCTGGAAGTGTCCCTGGCTCTGGAAGTGTCCCTGGCTCTGGAAGTGTCCCTGGCTCTGGAAGTGTCCCTGGCTCTGGAAGTGTCCCTGGCTCTGGAAGTGTCCCTGGCTCTGGAAGTGTCCCTGGCCCTGAAAGTGGCCCTGGTTCTGGTGGTGCCACGAAGTTCTACTGCAGAGAAACAAAAGAACGAGTGTTGGAGTTTGTGTGTCAAGAACCGCAGTAGTTTAGAAGCACTTTTTCTAAATTGGTACCCCTGTGCTACCCAGCCTGCTTCCATACGAGAAACCTCCTTTAAGGAACAAACTGATTGTATGAAATGAATTACATAAAATAAAGTAGATCTTATTAATGGCGTCTTTCATGTTCCTACAGGAGTGGGTGCTGTGTAAGTCGCTAGGGCCCGCTCTCCGGGCTTCCTCTGCATAGAGCGTGCAACAACCGTAGGGTGGTTGTTTGCTAGAACCGATCTAGCGCTCTATGCTGAGGACAACTGTAGAGCGGTTGTTTACTGGAACCGATCTAAGGCTCCATGGGGGGAGGGGCTAAGGTAGTTTTATAGTCACAATTTGAAAACTCGTACAGTAAACTGAAAAGGAATAGTATGTACAATTACATAATTGTTCTTTATTCAGCGAAGAAGGCCTGCAAGAAACCAATGACAGTCGCGGACAACCCTATCACTGTGATAAGCTAAAATTGTACACTTGCGTTGGAGCTGCGTGTGGATAAACGCTATACGCAGCATGAATTTAGCGTGTGAGGCGTTCCCTTCTGGCAAATTTTAACAGAGAAAGAATTAGATTATGTATGTACCAAATGAATTCAAGGTGACTGACACTAGAAATTTTTATATTAAGGAAAAATTAATAGAATCTTTTGAAACTAATGTGGGTCTCATTGATATCCTATGCATGGTAAAAAGTTTAAGGCACTCACAAAATTAGGTTTGAAGCGATAAAACACTAGCCCTCAAACATTCTGAGTGGCAAACATTCTTCAGAACGAGGGATTCTGTTCGCACACAAGAACAAGAAACTAATTCATTTCAGAATTAGTATCGAGGGAATTGATATTCCGAGTACAAAAATATACATCATGCGCAATTTTTGATTGCTTTACTGCTGTGTAACTATGGTAAATGCTTGACCATGTATCAGGTATTTATTGCGCTCACTGTTTGTTGATTTGAAAATACACGAAAAATATACACTGAAACAAATTATCAAGAAATCGTCCTTAATGGCGATACTTTAAATTACTTATATTTTTGATTCAAAATTATCCCATCCTCTGTAGTATATATTAATCATATTGCCTAATATTACATAAAATGAACATATATTTTACAAAAAGAACTTCTCAGTTCCCTTCCTTTCATAATTGTAAATGTCATTGATACATATTGTTTTTTGATCGTATTTGAATGTTAGGTATCAACGCATCGTTCGGTAAAGAAACTTTATTAATCCCAACAGTTCACATACATTGCATTGTTGGATTTTCCATTTCTTTTAACCTCAGATGGGTGAATTATATAAGGTTCAAGTTTTTTTTTCTGCAAAAGAAGCAATTTGTGGTTGTGTTAAACCATTTTGCTCCAGTCGGAATTAAATTCTTACTCTCCAACTGTGAGAGGAACACGGTACTAGTGAGAACCTTGATTAATTCCAAAACATCTTACCATTGGATTTTCAATTGTAAGCCGCAAAGCAAAAAATGTATATATATTTAAAAATATTAACTACGCACATTTTAGAGATACGTAGCTCACAATGGATAGTACTTTTCTTGTTAAATCTTAGATACCTGTAAAAAAATATCAGGTATCATAGTAATTTTCGTACGTCTGCCATACCCACAGGTAGCAGCGCCTTTGACTATTTTCATTACTGCACTCAAGTCCTTCATGAACGCGCGATGTTCGGAAACAGCTGTTCGATGCTGTCTAATTAGTTTGAAGTAGATAATTGCAGCATGTCTGACTGACTTCGAGGGAAGGAAGAGAAAAGAAAATTATGGACAGGGAGAATAACTGAAACGAAAAAGACATGTATTCCCTACAACTAACGAAGAAAAGAAGATGGGCTCTTAAGTAGTATTCGGATTGAACTCTTCTTAAAGTTACAATTGAATGAAGTTACACAGGGTGATCGTATTAAAATTTTCTTGACCTTTGGTTCACGGACGATAAGTAAAGGGAAAGCTACAGTGTTATTTGATGGGTGAATTTCAAGTGTAATCAGCCCTCGCGTTCATATTTAAGTCATAGTTGAAAGCAGCGGCGTGCTAAGTGATTTATAGTAGGTTGCTGAATCGATAAATGGTAATAAAATTTTTCAGTTACGAGTTCAATTTATAGAACTTGTAGCCGTAAAAAATTTTTTGATCACGTTACTTTTGACAAAATGGATACAATTATTGAGACCTGGCACTATTATGAACTGTGTTCAACTTATGGAAAAGAAAATATAATTTTCAGTAAAATAATCGCATTAGTGTTTGTGACTGCATTGATGAACAATAAGAATTAATGTTTTAAATAAGTGAATATTTATAATTAGTATGAGTTATATGAAAATCTAACTGATTGCTTCTTGTTTGCATCAACACAGATGACAAGTATACAAATTTCTGAACATCATACATTAATCAAATTAGTTTATTGCATGTTAGCATTTTTAGTAATAATTTTGTGCCATTAAATGAGAAAAAAATTTAATTGGATGTTAATATCATGATGCAATCATGCTCAATCTTGATGGTACTCATTTTTACTCATGCTCTGCACATCACTTCTGTAGTATATTGTGACCTGTTTATTACTAATTGGGGTATGAAACCTATTGCAATTTTTTTAATTATTAATTATTTTGTACAATTTAAATTGGTCAAAACTTTGCTGCTGTATTTATATATTAAATGATCTTTGTGTAACATAAATTAAGGTTAGGGGTGCACCTACAGCACAATAATTTGAGCAACCCTTGGGCATTTTTGCCATTCGTTAATAGTAATTAGTAAAGGTTAATTAAGATAATATTGGGATAGGTTGGTGTACTAATATATTTTTTTATATTGTAGCTCATAAAAATGGCTGTAAAATTATCAATATCTCAAAATATATCAAAGTGTAGTGAGATTCATGCTTAAATTTGTAATAAATGTATGAAAGTATGCTAAGAAAGTCGCACACAATACTTTTCTTGGCGATGCTCATCTGAACAGTAACCTTAAACTAATTTAATCATATTTAACTTAACCTAATCATGTTAACCTAACCTAACTTGTTTTAAAATAAATGGTTAAGTGTTGCCAGAATTCTTCTGTTGTGTGTTCTCAATCCTAATGTAAATATTAGTCATTAAATATTTCCTGCAATGATAATGAATAGATATACTAAATTTCATAAGTACTAAGACTTGTCAACTTTATATTGACATTTGACAATTGCATATGTTAATTTTTTGATGTTGCTAATGTACAATATTTTATTAGAATAGTAATTATTATGTATAATTACAAAAACTGGGCTCTACTTTGTGATATATTGGGTGAACACCTGAATCTGGAAAATGTGTACTTCATGGAAAATATTTGTACTTTCCTACTATATACTTTATTATGTATATTGCATTAACCTCTCACTATTACAGAAAACATATCAACTCAGTTCTGCAAATTTGGCTTATGCTTAAAAAATCATTTGTTAATCTCGGCAGTAGGGCTGCATTAGAGATAATTAGTAGTCTATAGTGCTGTTTTTTTAAAACTCAAAAGAATCCTGGGCAAATACCTTGGAACCTGAGGTGCTGTACACTGTTTGGTCATGTGGATATGGCTCAATATTTTTGCAGAAGCCTTTTTTTTTTCTTGCAACATACGCAAACTTGATACTTGAAGTACCACTGTGGCATTTTAGTTACAATTTTTCTCTGTCTTGATTTTTGATGAAATGTGAATCTGAACAAAAGTGTTGTAATGTTAATCTCCCCTACAATTGCATCATTTCAGTGTTATCTGCACGTATGTGATAAATTATTAATAATGCATTAGTTCTGGAAATTAGAAACCAATACTTCTATTGCCAATTTCTATGAAGATATATTTAATGAGAATTTCATTTCTGAACTTTAAAGTGTAATTTTCAGGGATTTAATATTGATGTGTGACTGACTAGTTGATCAGAAATTAGTTAAAGCACTGAATTTTTGTTGCTGTTATTACTTGATTTTCAATTGATACTGATTGTTTACCATGACTACAAATGCAAAAAAGAAGCTCATTCATCTCTCACACATTGAAGATGTACTGCAGGATGAAAGTAAAGGTGAGTTCTTAGAGCAATTGGTAATGTTCAAGAAGGTTATTCAATTATAAAGGCTAATTTATAAGTTAAAAATGATAATAAATTTTTTTTTATCAGGAGAAGTACCACTAGTGTTTTTAGGAGAAGAATAATTAACCTGTAGTATTTATGAATGTAAGTACCTGTAGGTTGAAATTAGAAAAATAAAAATAAATCATGAAATAATATTCCATGATATGAGGCTCCTGTTGTAATTTTAAAATAGGACATTTATGTATTACCCCAAGTATAATGGTACAATGTGCAGTTGTAGAGTTGTATTTGGAAAAAATGTTGCTTCTAATTTGGTAGAATGTGTTTGAATAATAAGGTAGATGGCTTTATTCAGAGTTCAATAAAAAAAAAGATCCAGAATGAGAATGACAAAATATTTTTTGATAAAATCTTTAGGTTTTTTACTTCTAATCAACTGACACTTGAAATGCATTGCTTGATAAATAGGTCTTTTTCATACATCTGTCAAGTCCAGACGTGCCCCCACTTGTAGCAGCTCTTACGTTCCGTGCAGGCGAGCTGCATTCTGCATTTCTGTGTGGGTTGATAATGCAAATTTTCAGTTTGCTGTTATCTTGAAATAACAGAGAGAGATTTTTTTTATAAATAACTTGGCAGGACACTTGTGTAATTAGCATCCTTCTGGAGGCAAAGGATAGGCAATATGGTTAGGTTAATTAGGCTTACTGATTGTATGTTGTGGGGAGTGGTGTCTCCAGGGGAACACTGTCAGGTTATTTCAGCCTTCTCTAGGCCTTTGGAACTCGTGTCTTTTGTGCCCACTCCTTTCTCATGCCTTCTTAGCTGATTTTTCTTCATCTTTTCTTCCTCTTCTTTCTTCATTTGCTGTTGCTACATGCAGGGAATCCTTTATGGGAACACACCTGTGCATACATTCCACATTTCCTAAAGATTTTACTAAATTGTCTCATTTTTTGCTTTCTTGAAATTGCATTCCATTTGGCTGAATTGTCACATTGTAATGGTTTCAGAAGGAATGCTTTAGTGATGGATTCAATACATTGGTACTTCATAATGTCATTTGTGCTATCATGGTTCTGTATTAAAAGTTCAGTTTCTGATATGTCAATGAATTACAGTCTACTTTTTTCTGTTAATGTAATGAAGCAATAAAGATTGTATTCTGTTGAAGAATAAGCCAAACAGTATAGAGTAATAAGGAATAATATTTAGATGGGTGTAGTGGAAGCTCTTATTTTGAAATATGTAACTTAGATATTTTTACAAATAAAATTTTGATATGAGCATTGCACTTATTTCAGCCATTTAAGCATTTAATTTACAGTGTTGATTATAAACATATTTTTAGCCAATTAATATCAAAATGAAAATTAATGTGTTTCAAGGGTCCATGTCTAGAGACCAAATTTTCAGATCTTTTGATTCCTAGAGGAGTGTTGGGCATACTTTGCTGTAACCCATCTGAAAGAATGTATTAATTAACTGATGAATGTACATATATTTGATGCAGATGAGATGGAGGATCAATATGGGCGTGTGCTGCGGGAAACTTCATCTCGCCTCAACCGGCCGCTTGAAATGAAATCCTTGCTGCAGAAGTTACCAGACGATGAGGCTACAGAGCTAGACATGCCTCAAGGTGTGTGGCGCTCCGTGTGTGGCTGTGTTGATGTAAGAGAACCCAAGTCAGCCTGTGGTGCTACTCACTGCTTATCAGGAATGTCGCTTCACTACCTACTTTTAAATTCAATAGGATTCGGATTGAAAATTTGAAAATATTTAATATTGAGAAGGGGAGGAGAAAACCTACTTGAAAACCATCAACCCTATGAGGACTACGGCTTATCCAGAAGGTCTCAAGAGTAAATACGGTTTAGTGTTAAATTTTTGTTGCTCTGTTTGAAACTAGGATGAATAGGCACACAGGTGCATTCAATATGAGTGACTGTGTGGACTGATTTATTCACTTGTAAAATGGAGTGGTAATTTTAGGGGTTTATGGTTGGTGTGTCAACTCAGCCTTGGTGTGTCAACTCAGCCTTGGTGTGTCAACTCTGCCTTAGTGTGTGTCTGAGACACGTAATGGTCTCCTGTTGTGTGCATCACAATTGGCGTTGCAATATTTTGCACCAGAGTGAGAGTTGCTATTATTGTTGTTGTATATAAAATTAGGTGTGTTTCTTGATTGTTTACTATGAAAAATATTTAATTACTATGAAATGGAAGTGATGTATAGTAATTTTGATTTTGTATCCAGTACTGAAGAATTTTTGTAGTGAAGATATTTTACTATCTTCAGACTGCAAGAAAGTTTGACCTATCTTCAATTACTCCTTTTATCTCTGGTGTTGGATTGCTGAAAAATTCCGGCTACCAATGACAGCATATTTTAATATTCTTTAATAATCACATGAATGATTTTTGGGTTGTGTCTGTGCTTCCTTATGACCTTTGATGATCCAAGCTTTGTTTTTATTGGTGGCAAAATTTTCTCACTTGCTCTTGGTTGTGTTTACCTGCCATTTTGTCTCTTGTCTGCTCAAGTTTCCAGCTAAAGTTGCTGGTGGTTGCTAGCTCTGCATTTTAGTTCACTTTCATGCAGAATTTTGTACACCAACACTTGCAGGCCGGTGGATTGACTCCTTGAAGAGAGCATCCAGGAAAATGCCTACATCAACTTCAAAAATAAATAATTCCATCGATCTGTGATACTATATTATTCTATCCCACCTATTTATCTATCTGTTCTGTCCATCTGTGTGGAATGGTTTTACAGCTGATCAAAATTTTTTGCAATTGATGTTCCTGACACCAGGCACATGCCAGCTCATTGTGCTTCAGGGTAGGTGCCACCAAAAAATTGCTCTTTTTGTAAAAAATTGCTTCTTTTTGTAAAAAATTGCTTTTCGTATTAAATTTGAAAACATTTTTTAAGAATCCTTGTATTGAACTATTTTCAAAATTTGTTAAGGGAGAAAAATGTAACTACTAGTACATTTAATTTTGGATAGGTGCTGCCTTCCTTGACGGAGAGGCTCAGCATGTGCCTGATTTGTACTTGCAAGCAGACGCGCCTGCATAGCGTGTATGCCTGCCAGGCCAACCTGTACCCAGAAACCCAGGTAGTCAGCGCACTGAAGGCAGGGTGTCATTTGGGACCGAATCATTCTTTGTTCATTGATAGGTTTCCAGGAGAATGAGCCCTTAAATTTATGGAGGTAACTGGCAAAAGTTCACAACACTCCTGAAAGTCTTCAACAGTAAATGCTCTTTACCTTCCTCCAGTACTTAGGGCACAGAAATGCGAGTCATTGGAATAAAGGATCCTGTGGCATCACCGTGTCATTAATTCCTAAAATTACCCCATGGCAGGTGGTGCAGAAGGCGACGGCCCTGCAGAGGGTGTCACATTTGGCTTCCAGACTCCCAGCAAGAGAAAAGGTCGCCAGTCCCTCCTGCACATCGCCCTCAGCTCCTCAGCTCAGAAGAGACAACAACAACAACAGCAGCAGCAGCAGCTGCTCTCTCCTTCTCACCCCCACCTGCCCCCCCTGAAGGAAGAGCAGGATGAAGGGTCACCCACTCGGTGGGTAACCCCAAAGTTTTCCTTTATTGCCAAGCCGTTTTATGGTTGAGGAGTATCTTAGATACGGGAACATTCAATCCTTTGACACCTAAACTCATAATTAGTTGTTCAAATTTGATCGAACTTTGTGAACTGCGTTGTGTGAGACCATTGAAGACTGCCATAATATGATGTGTTGCTTGGTTGGTATACCAAGAGAGTCCTGGTAGTCTTCCAGCTCAAAATATGTAGATAGTATAATTGCACAGGGAAAACTTTGAGCTAGAACTGAGTTGTTCCCTTTGTACTTAACCCGTCAACGAGATATCTCGTGGCTGTGGTTGGTACATTCACACGGTCAGTGTGGGCTACACAAGTCGTGTGAAGCGCCGCCGGCCGTCTTGCAGTAATTTGTTAAGGGGTTAAAGTGTTCATGGCAGTGTACTGTGTGACCGGCCCATATTTGGAGATGTGTTGTTTGTCATATTAATACATTGGGACACAAAAAAAGAGGGAGGATGTATCACAACCCGGTTCTAAATACAAAATGTACGTATGTATGATACCAAATAAATTTTGAAGATTTGGTATACCAAATATCTTCAAAATTTATTTGGTATCATACATACGTACATTTTGTATTTAGAACCGGGTTGTGATACATCCTCCATCTTTTTTTGTGTCACCCTGTATTAGAATTGTATTGTGAAGTAAAATTTTACTTTTGTCTTGTTCTGGAGTTGAGATCATCATTTCCCATTTTTTTATTTATAATTCCAAAAGTTATAAATTTAATTCCATAGACATAATTTCCTACTTCTTATTAACTCATAATATTATAAATTAGGAGTATAATTCCATGAGACCATAAATTTCCCAGTTCTTTTTAACTTGTGCCAATTAAACGAAATTTTAATGCTTGAAAACTTTACTTGTGCTGTCACATCAATGAATTTTTAAATTTTCATCTCTTCAGTATGATGCCGGTAATAAATATAACCCAAGTATATTACAAAAACCAAGTTCCAAAGGAATATTAGTTATCTTCTTTTGTTTGTCTGATATAAGGAGTTTTCTATAATATCTCATACAAATGTTATGTAGTGTTATAATTGCCATCGTTATTTACATGAAATAAGGTTACCATTACCATTGTTAGTTCCATTACATAATGTTATTGTTGATATTTTTGTTCACAATATGTAGTGTTATTGCCATTGTTATTTACATTATGTTGTGTTACTATTGCCATTGTTATTTACATTATGTTGTGTTACTATTGCCATTGTTATTTACATTTTGTTGTGTTACTATTGCCATTGTTATTCACATTATGTAGTGTTATGTTTGCCATTGTTATTTACATTATGTTGTGTTACTATTGCCGTTATTATTTATTTTGACCTAAACTCAGGGCCAGGAGCCGTGCGGTGGAGGTGACGCCTGAGAGGGGGGCGTCAGGCAAGGCCAGACGGGCCCTGCTCTCCCCATCTACCCCTCGTCCCCCCAGGGGGACTCTGCTCACCCCCAAGTGCATCCCCGCAGCCAGCAAGAGTGAGAACCTGGGGGTGTGGGCTGACCGCTTGCAAAATACTTTAGACACGTTTATATACCACCTCCAGCTTAACCTTTTTGCTAGATCATCTCTCATTATCTGTTAAGAATTCTCAATTGTGTTGATCCAATGCTAAGCTGAAGCATCAATACCTTTTTGCTGGATCATCTATCATTATCTGTAAAGAATTCTCAATTGTGTTGATCCAATGCTAAGCTGAAGCATCATTACCTAGTCTGTAACGTGGTAGGTTAGCTAGAAGGTAATATTAGTATAATAAATGTACTAGTGGTCAGCTTGTGCGTGTGCCTTTTCTTGGAGTAGAGCATGTGAAATATTAAGAATTTTTCCAAGCAACATCTGGACTTCTGTATTTATTATCATGCAATGCAGAGTTGTGCGTGCTCCATTTTGTTGCTTTGACGTATTTTCTCAGCTAATGTGTTAACTTTTTTTTCCCGCAGACTCACCCCGCACCCCCTCCAGCCGCCGCTCCCTCGCTCCCCACCTCACAGAAGCCCCCACCCCTTCCTCCTTCCGCAGGGCTCTGCGTACACGTGAGTTTTGGTGGCCCCTGTCCCCCATACTTGGGGAGTGACCCCTGTCCCCATCCTTGGGGAGTGGCTTTGAGGAAGTCACTCCCCAAAGGAAGGGGGATTCCTCGACCTTCCATGCGACACCTGAATGGTGACATGTGTGTTACTTGAATTGTAACACCAGAATACCTTGATTATGATACACGTCACAGCTAAATTTTAACACACATGTTATATCTGAATTGTAGCACATGTTACGCCTGAATTACAACGCACGAGATACCTTTTGTGGCACCCAAGCCACCTGTTGTGGCACCCAAGCCACCTGTTGTGGCACCCATGCCACCTGTTGTGGCACCCAAGCCACCTGTTGTGACATCCATGCCACCTGTTACACTTTGATCTTTGTGCCTCTATATATTTGGGAACAGTACAAAATATCACTTCAGGAAGATGATTTGACATTAAAATACTGGCATTGCAGAGAAAATATCGAGTAGATAATTTAACTAGAATGTGCAGTCATTTAGGGAAGTGAAAAATTTATCAAGAGCTAATTTGACTGTAAATTAATTTAATAACAGGTATAAAGAACACACCAAGACGTTCAATTCACTAAAGTAATTCAGTAACGCTGTAGAAGAAAAGCAAATCTAGAAGCTGGTTTGACCGCGCAGTAATTTAGTACCATTTAACAAAAAGTATCATGGAGCCCATGATGCTTTGATGCATTTGAGCCCATGATGCTTTGATGCATTTGAGCCCATGATGCATTGATGCATTTGAGCCCATGATGCATTTTCCTGGAGTAATTCAGTAACGCCATGACGCAGGCATCAAGGAAGTTGTGTACGACACGGACTTCGAGGACGAGTCTGATGGGGACATCTCTGTCGACTCTGACGAGGAGGAGTTCCGGCCCATTGGGGGCTCCTGCTCCTCCCCCAGCAGCAGCTCGGGTGATGAGGAAGACAGGAACTGTGTGGTCTCCCCTCGGCTCAGTGAGTCTTGTGCCTCGTGTGCCAGTTGTGCCTCGTGTGCCAGTTGTGCCTCGTGTGCCAGTTATGCCTTGTGTGCCAGTTGTGCCTTGTGTGCCAGTTGTGCCTCGTGTGCAGTGAAATAAGGAGCAAAGTCTATTTCGTTCTGCTATATTGACGAATTAATGCCATGCAATATTTAAGTGCTCAGACAACTAGATATTTATTTACTGCAACCACCTACTGCCACATGTGGGTACTGCGACTACTACGATGTGTGTTTGGGCAGGCGCCAAGAGGGCGGTGGCAGGGAAGGCCCCTAGGCAGCCCAAGAAGCAAAGGCGTTGCACTCCTGAGGAGGTGAGACTCCTCCTCACCTGGTGGTCCTGCACCTCCAGCTCTTGTGTTCCGAGTCACCACTGGACACTTTTATTGTGTTTTTGTCATTACCGCGTGGTCATTACCTTTGGTCATTAACTCAGGGTCATTAAGTCATGGTCATTAACGTATGGACATTACCTCAGGGTCATTGCCCTTTAGTCATTACCTTTTATCATTACCCTTTAGTCATTACCCTTTCGTTGTTCCTTTTTAGGCAGTACCTCTCAGTTATTACCTTTTAGTCATTACCCTTGTTTCCTTACTTTCTATGCAGTACCTCTCAGTTATTACTTTATACTCATTACCCTTGTTTCCTTACTTTTTATGCAGTACCTCTCAGTTATTACCTTTTAGTCAATACCCTTGTTTCCTTACTTTTTATGCAGTAGCTCTCAGTTATTACCTTTTAGTCATTACCCTTGTTTCGTTACTTTTTATGCAGTACCTCTCAGTTATTACCCTTTCGTCGTTCCTTTTTATGTAGTGCCTCTCAGTTATCACATTTTAGTCGTTACTTTTTAAGTAGTACTTCTCAGTTATTACCTTTTAGTCGTTAACATTTTTTGATTTGCCCTCAGGTATTACATTTTAGTCGTTACTTTTTATGTAGTGCCTCTCAGTTATTACATTTTAGTCGTTAACATGTTTTTATTTGTTCTCAGGCATTACCTTTATCCAATATCTCCCATGTTCCCGCTCTGGCAGACGGCCAGTGGAGACTCGTACTTCGTGCACCACGACGGGGGGTCGGGGGGGGTCCGCACCTCGGACCGCACCCTGAGCAGCCTGACGGTGCCTCGCCTCAGTCTGGACGCCCTCAGGCAGATGGTGGGCACACAGGGCCTCGACTCGCACCACCTGCAGCACCGTCAGGCCCTCCTGCAGCAGCACCACGCCCTCTTTGACAAGTGGACCACCCTCCTCGAGTGAGTGCTAGAGACGTTTGGTGAGCTTTTGTGCCCTGGTACCTAGTGGCCGTGGGCCCTGGTACCTAGTGGCCGTGTGGGCCCTGGTACCTACTGGTCGTGGGCCCTGGTACCTACTGGT
>VOMN01081407.1:0-25608 GCA_014899125.1 Orchestia grillus | reverse complement strand
GTAATATCTTTAAATGATGTAACACTTGTAATAATAAATTGTTCCAAATTGTTTCAACCGAGGAGAAAGTTGTACATTGGAGTTCTTAGTTGTGCCATAGCATTTAAACTCGGAACAATTTTTGCCACAGAAGTGGTTCTATGAAAGTAATTTTTACAATAGTGGCTCCGCAGAATGTATTTTTGATGTTCTTGCTTGGAGAGCATGGACTGTGTGAGCTGAAGTCGACTGTGGTGCGGCAGAGGCGTCTCCTTCAGGAAGACTGTGGTGCTGCAGAGGCGTCTCCTTCAGGAAGACTGTGGTGCGGCAGAGGCGTCTCCTTCAGGAAGACTGTGTATTCCCATGCGGCAAAAGCTCTTCCAAATGACCTCACGCAGAAAGTTCCGACTTACAGCACAGTGTGAAAAACTCCATAAGAAAGGTGCATAGCCAATGAAAAACTCCATAAGAAAGGTGCACAGCCAATGAATAACTCCATAAGAAAGGTGCATAGCCAATGAAAAACTCCATAAGAAAGGTACATAGCCAATGAAAAACAGTAGAAAAAAGTCCTTGCGAACTAAGCTCACGTGATAATTTATTATCAGGATTGGCGAGTTATGGGCCCTCATACGATCAGTCAAAAGTCTGAAGACTGCGTCGGAAGATACCCAAACATGGGCATCGAATGCTAACTTTGTTCTCATTTCTTTGGCCATGTCGGACGCCTTCCGGTGAAATTTGGCTGTCTGCCGACACTGTCTACGGCCATTGACAGGTCGTGTGAAGGGCCCTTTACTCTCATGAAGTACTCAAGGACGGCAGATGAGTACTGAATAATAAAGCGATAAACGTAGTTATTTATGCGCCCCGATTGGTTTGATAACTTGATGGGCATAATATAGAGAAATAATGATTAATTATTAATTATTTCATAATTATTCCAAGCTGTGACTTCTGTTGTACTCTAACTTCTTAGATATAGAATGTTTGTTGGGTAGTGCAAGTTGTATCATTGTCACTTTTTTTAAAACATTTAAATTATTTATTTAGTATGTCATGTATCGAATGTCTCGATAGCAGCAAATGGAATTCGTGTTGGGCTCAGTATATTGAATTCTTATCATTCCGTTTTTTATCCCAAATTTTCACAGCGCACAAGAAAGCAGTTAGTCAGATGACATATATAATAGATTAGGGCATTTGGCAGCTCTGGCCGTTATTACTTAGAAAAATGAATATGCTGTACTTTCGGAGCCGTCAAGGTTTTCTAAAAGTTTTTTTTATTGGGATAATTAATCTTTCTTCTATTTTTATCTCAAACGTAAAATTTCGGATTAGAGTATCGAATCTCGACACCACACTCGACTCAGCTTTGAACTACTCGAAACGTAAAGAAATTCTTTATCGTGCGCTAATTAACGGTTTATTTGTCCCCTAATGCACATTCAAACCGGAAATTAGCCTTAATTGAAAGCTCATCAGATTATGTATACAATTTTTTATTTTCAAATATAAAAGTAGGCCCTCAAAGAGGCATTCTTTATGAAAAGTTACCTCGGAGTTTCTTGTTCGCTTAATTTCTGTGCTTGAGTGTTTTCGTAGATTGAGCCTTTTGTTAAAATACCGTTTCTTTATTGTACGAAGAAAGTGAGCAAAAATGAACATCTTGGTATTTTTAGTTACTTAAAGCTTATTCAACACACACATCATTTTACGCTGAAAAATACTCCTAAAATGGCACAGTTCCTTAACTTTTGCACAGTCTTAGCACTTCGCACCCCTGTGATAGCGTTGGTTTCAGATAGACTACAAACTCTACGGACTTTGGTCCTAAAATTTAACTACCTGCGGTTTCTCGGTAGACGAAAACAATTGTGTAGCTTACGATCCACTTCTGAACCTTTGTCGAGCTTAGAGTTCATTTGTTCTGTATGAAGCGTGTACTTGCTGTTGGGAACGTCTACTCAAGCACTTCACAAATCAGGGTCGAGGTTCCTGGAGTTTTGGTTTGGTCTTCACATTTAGGAAGGTGCTTACTCAGCAAACTTCATCGGCTATAAAGTAAAGTTCACCTCTCTATTTGTTCACCTCTCTATTTTCATTCACCTCTTTCGCTCGAATGAAAACAAATTACCACAGGTACAAGAGTGCATTGGTTTTGGCTATTTTTGTCTTGTTTTTACTGTTGTAATTTTCATTGCTGAGTAGAATTGTAAGTCTTCACGTGAGTAAACGTGTTTGATTTTTTTTGGCTGGATACAAGTTTGGACTTTTTTATCGTAGTACCTTCAAAAGCGGGCAATTTCAAAGAATTGTACGTGTCATGAAAAATCAATTGAAACATTTATAGTTTATATCTCTAATCTTTGCCATACTTCTAGGTCTGAACAGAGGCTTAGGTTCATATTCATAGGTGTTATTTATCGCCGTCTGCCGTCGCACTATTCGCTCAAGTCCTCGTTGTGCTATGGAAGATGCGGAAGCCAAATTTGAAATAAAAAATGTACAGTATCTCCATTTGTAATTTGTGAGTAAACTTGGATTTTAAAAACTAGTCGAATAACGAGTCAAGCGCAGATTACAGCGACAACTGAACACTACATCGGTCAAATTTTCGGCCCGCTGAGTGTTTTGTAGGTTAGAGTCTATTACCGGATAGCTCGTGGCAGCCATGCACGATATGTGCTTAGATATTTCGCTTCTTGAATACTATTCGTGTTTCTCGGCTGGTATTTAATTCTATTTTAAATATTAAACGCCTAGAAATGACCTTCACTTCTCCTGCGCCCCTCGATCTCTCTCCTTATTCGGTGGAAGGAAAATGCTCTAGAATCATCTGTTTCAGGTCTTGTTCTACTCGGCCCTGCGTGTGTGTCTTGGTTTGTGGCACGAGTTTCGTATTTGCCAATGAAATTCAAAAGGCCTGTATAAATTTTTCCATTTCTTTGTATTTACGCTCCTTGGTCTGCAATGACATGGAAACTAATGCATCATCAACGAAAGTATTGTGAAAGATCACTGTTGTCATTCAGGAAACAAGCTTTCCTTTTGATATCTCATGTACGAATGAGTGAAAATTAATGTACACATTTAGGTGGACTTCAGCAAGGAGTTGTACCGGGGACACAGTCTCAGGTCTACCTGCATTTATTCAAAATGGTGTTAACATTTTATTCATGATACTGTTCAAAGAGCAATGGAAAGAAAACAGGAAAAATGAAAGTAACTTCATATATACCGAAGGAGTTGACCGACGAATTATTAAATATCTTTTAACAAGAGACAGGACACACGAATGCAGTGGGGAATGTGGGCTCTGAGCTTCCGTTCCCGAAAAAAAGAACCTTTATTCATTCCAACACGTTTTACCGTTGGGTTTTAAATGCCTTACAACTACTGGTGTGGTGGGGGATGTGAGGAATGTGTGGTTTAAACTTCCTTTTCCAAGGGAAGTACTCCGCAGTCGCGTGAAAAGCCCCATTGAGCCGAGGCTCGAACCCCAGCCCTTTATGCTGCGAGGCCATCACGCTCACCACTAGACCATGGAGCCTGAAAAAAGTAGACTCCGTAATCCCTTGAAAATCCGTCAGTCTGACGCTGGGAATCGAACCTGAGTCCCCCTCACTCGAAACGAAACGCGTTTCCCACTGCACTACGAAGTCCAAACTACAAGCAGACAAAGACAATCGCGAAGCATACATTTCGCTGTTTTGATTTTACGTATCTTGAGAGATATTAGTATTGCATAAGTAATCCTGCTGACGAGCATATATCATCGTTGATAGAAAAGTATAAAGGAAAGTTACTTATGGCTGGAGGCAGAGACGTTCAGGGATAGTTACATCATTGGGGATAGAAATAGCATTTGAAGCCATATAATTTGTAGTCGATAGATTAAAATAGGGTGCAAAAAAATCTAGTCTACTGCAAATAACGGAATAAATTTTTATAACTTTGAACTGAACGTTATATAGTAAGTTATATTATTTTGAGTCACTTAGGGAGCAGCCCTGTCATCGGAGTAGGGCTTAGGGACCGAATGAGTCGGGGTCTCCCATGCAAATAGGTTCTGAATCCCAGTCGAACTATTTCGTAAGACCGTACATAGTGTTGTCCACACACGAATTTTATGAATTACTATGTAAATTTATCGATAGAGTACTGAATAATTAAACAGGGATGGTCGATAGCTAGATGTGGTACTGGGAAAAATGTATGTTCTTTATCTTTTTTTCCTCTTCACCACTATTCTATTTATATTGAGCTCATAAAGCTCCCACTTTATACATGCATGTTACTGTAGTAGTAAGGATACAAATATTTTAGTCGTATTCTATTTGTTTCCTTTCTTTTATCTGTTATTCATAGGTAAACAATTCGGCGTATTATTAATCCTTATAACAGAATGTTGAGAAGTACAAGAGGTGTAAACAGTTGATTCCTTTAAGTTTTGATTACTTAGAATTACGATACATCTGTGTTTTCAGAAACGGTTTTTAATGACATTTGACTATACCGTAGTACAGAGACGTTGAACTTGAACTTGAACTTCGTATGAAGATCGACATTTATTCACGCCTATGTTACGGCTTGTACAGTCCTTCTTGTAATCACAGTTTCTACAAACAGGCTGGATCATCTTGCTCTGTTAGCTGTGGACAGGCCTCGCCAAGATTATTCTCATAGGAATTATCCTGCGTCATATCACGCAATTTCTAACCAACAGAAAGTGTCACTGGGTAAGCTAGTGCATCAAAAAGATATCCGTATCCTGGGACGTCAATACAATTTACGCAAGTCTACGAAACAGTATCACTGCCTTCTGTTCCATCCTCTCACAGAGAAATTTTCATTGCATTCACAACTGTAAAATTTTCATTCAGTCTTGCAAGATAGCTTACATTCGAATTAACTACAGCCTCTTTGGTTCACCACAGAACTTCTCCCCGCTGCTCATGAACAAATAAAACAATAATAATTGAAACCCCATTATTAGGTACTAGATTCAAAAAATAAAAGTATAGTCCATTCTTCCTCTCCATTCTTGCATTACATATGCATCCTAGACTTCCCTTCATTTCACCTCCATATCTGATGTTTATCCATGAAATTGTACATCTGGGTTTAACATCAGCTGACTTTAATAACTTCAATCATAAAATACCTCAGTGTTTTAAGCTTCTTTTGATTAAACCACATTAGAGATATTTTTTCATTCATGTCATTTATTGGCTTCGACGGTCAAACACCTTCCCTGTTCTGCGCTACAATCTTGAGACCCGGAATAACTTGATCCCACAAAGAAAATTCCGGGGTTCTATGTTTTAGTACCTGCTCGGAGATTGTGAGAGAAGTTGTAAACAAACGTCGTTATCAGTGGCATGGCTTTACTGTATTTTTACGCAGAACATAAAATTCTGGTTACATTTAGCCAAACCTATGATACATGCATTACTTTTTTTTTATTTTACAAGGTTGAATACGGCTTAGCTAGTCACTAATCTACCTATGTCGTGTTATTTCTTTTCTGACGTTTTTTTCAGGTTTTATAAATTTTCTCGTTTGAGTTTTTCGTGCGCTAAATTATGGCATCTAAAGATTGTTCGACTGGTCCTATATTTCTTCCTCCGCTGTATAACACGAGGACGTTCTGGGGAAGGTTCCGTCATTTTGCAGCGATCACAGACTGGCGATTCTGTCTGGTTCCGCCGTCAAAACTTCATGAAGCTAAGGAATTACTTCTCAAACACCGGTAAAGAGCTTGCAAAATTGAAAGTGTTAGGGGTATGAATATAAGCATCACTAAATAGAGGTATAAATTTGATCAATGTCGATGTAGTAATAAAATGAAAGAATCATAAGTATCAAATATTTTTTTCTGTAAATATAATGCCTAAATATATTTAATTTCTTACCTAATGTTAAAGTATTTAATTTACTATAAATTTTAATATACTCAAAAATGTTTTTTTCTGGTGTAAATCCCTTCCTATTAATGAGAAATGGATGGCCTAATTAAGAAATAAAATGATACTCATAATTTTATGTTTGTTTAAATATGAGATCAAAATTATTTTGGTTCATTTATTTATGTGCATTTCAGATCAATGTATTACTTTTTTAATCTGGATTCATGTATATAATGTAGAAGTTGCCTAGCTTTAGTTGTATGTAGGAATGTATCATATATAATAGTATATAAAGGTTGCTACTATGCAAAAAGCCATTTTCTTATGACTAATTATATATACAATGTTGATTCATTGGTAAATTTGTTGCTGCTTACCATTAATTTTCAGAGTTTTGAAGTTGAGAAGAATTAAAAGGAGCGATAAATTGATATAGTATGCTGATAAAAAACTGATAAAATTTTGCTTTTTGTTACCATCAAACCTAACCCACTATTACAAATCCATGGTTAATAACTGTGTTGGTATCTATATTTACACTGCATTTGCCAATCTAATGTGTGCTTCTTTTTTATCATAAATAATGTTGACTAGAAATTGCAACATTAATGTGATCTTTGTTAAATCTCCCAAATCAACCTTTCAACTAGATGTGTCTTCTATGTAATTCATATCATCCCACAGTGATTGAATTTTCCTAATGCTACTCTGAAATTCATCATTTTTATACTTTGGCCTAATTTCTTTCTAGTTTGTTTCTCATCCAAACCAATTTTTTTAAACTGCATATTTCCAGTAATTTATACTTGTAGGCTGATATTTATATAAAAAAACATCTAGTGTTCAATTTTGTACAAATTTCTGTCAGTAATTCTAGTTTTACTTTTAATTCTGTTTGTTCTTATCCAGTTAACTTTTTAGAATGCAATTCTTTATAGATAAGTTTTGTGTACTATCATTTCTGAGTAATCAACCTGTTTCAGGTCTTCCTCCAAAGAGCTTGAGTCAGCAGAACTGCGTCGTGCTAGTGCCCTGTACCAGTCTGCCTTCCACCCCGACACTGGCGAGCTGCAGAATATTGCTGGCCGCATGAGCTTCCAGGTCCCGGGAGGTATGCTCATAACTGGCGCCATGCTTGCCTTTTACAGGTGACTTACCAGTTTTTTTGAGCATTTGAAGCATGAAACTCTAGTTTTTTAATTTTCTCAGATCTTTGATAGAATTTCCATTTCCTTATTACATCTAGTCTAGTAAAATTGTATACATGAGTATTTTCTTTTGTGTAATTTTTTATTTAATCCTTTAAAGCCCTACAAGACTATAGGGTCCCGTTTCATAAGGATTTTGTTAGTTTTTGGCACAAAGTTAAACTCTGCTGCAAGTTCTTTGCAAAAGCTTAATTCAGCATTTGGGTCAAAATAATTAAGTCCTTAAATAGTTCATCCACCTCAGGGCTTCTGTGTGCTGGCAAATGCATTTTCTTACATTTGTCTGCTCTCATGTAAGTAGATTTGAAAATTTTATTTTTTGGGTATATTTTTAATGCTTTTCAGATTACAGTAAAATTTTGATCCATGGCTTGTTGTATTATGCATTTTTAATGTTATGTGTAGCTATTTGATGTTCATTAAGATCATGTTATGTGGCAACCTTACAATGTTTCTACTTTTGCACTTGCTATTGCAATGTAGATAGTCATTGGCCTACTGTTGTAAGTAAGAGTATTGAATGTTTCACTATATGAGTGTACAGTTCTTTGTATTGAACTCTGTTGCAGTGCAAAATTTTCATTATATTTTTATGCATTTAGACTTGTGGGAAAAATTATAATATTCACAATCACATACTCATGTTTTAGTTCAGATGTCTTGATGAGGAAGTTGTTGCATCTTTGTAGAAAATTTCATGTGATCAACTGTGTTGAACAGAGTTGACTAAATTACATTCCTTGTTACAGCCTAGCTTATTATTAAATTAAAAGTGCATTTATACCTGTATAAAAGCCTGTGAATGTATATTGAAAGAGCTTTGGTTGATATATTGCCTAATCTATATAAATAAAAATATAAATTTTTAATCATTCAAAATCTTAAATCTAAGAATATTCTCCACTGATTCCAATGAAATTTTCACACAACAATGCATTTGCATACGGATATGTTTTTATAGTTACAGACAGTGGAACAACAAAAAATATTGTATACCCATGAGCATTGGGAAATTAATTATATTAGAAAGTCGCATTTTCATCCTTTCTTTTCCATTTAATCAGACTGCGCCACAGCAACTCATAGCAAGGTACAGCTAGTTGTGATGTAAATATAATAATGTACCATTATTTGTTATTTAATCATGAACATTGTCTGGGCTATGTTATAAAAATTATGCTGCTTATGGAATTGATGGTGAATTTATAAATTGATGAATTAAGGATTTAAAACTTTCTGTGAAGGACATCGAAATTGTGATAGACTGGGGTAAACCAAGACATCGAGGCCTTGCTGCAAAATGCACAAGTCATTTGCTCGCTGAGAAGGTAAGAGGTGATACTGTGAGACTGCCCTTCCAATATGTGAATTTAACACTTTAAGCGCGACGTGTGCCATATGTGGTCACGCGATCATCTAACCTAACCTAACGTAACCAAAGGGCCAACACATAGGAATACAAATTTGTAAGTGTTCATGAAATTTGTGTTCATTATTTGAATAAGCTAGTTTAGATTAGAAGGAAAATGAATAGCCTAACCAAATTTGTGAAAACAAAATCCTTCATTTTTACATCCGCAACGGAAATAATTGCAACATGAAATTTTACCTGTGTGGAGAACCGCACTTAAAGTGTTAAACACAACATATCACATAATGCAGACCCAGCAACTTGTGACTGTCTCATAAAACTGCAGGTCAACTCCGGCCGTGGTGTTCTGGCAGTGGGTGAACCAGTCGTTCAATGCCCTGGTGAACTACACCAACCGCAACGCAGCCTCAGCACTCACCACACAGCAGCTGGGGCTGGCGTACACCAGTGCCACGACTGCTGCTCTCATCACAGCGCTGGGCCTCAAGAAGGTCTTCGGGGCCTCCAAGAAGTTTGCCTTCTTTCAGGTGTGTGGGTGTCACTTTGGAGTTGTGGTAACTCATACTATGTAAATTTTGCTTATTGCCACTGAAATGTTGCTGATATTGAAGATTCTGATGCTGTCAGAGTTGATACTGTCTGAGTGTTACAAATCCGAGAAAGTTTGAAATGCAAGCTCTGAGACTATACGTCTAAGTGAATAAGCGTCAGAGTTAAAAGTGAACCCAATCTCTATGGATAAAAACGTAAATGTTCGTTTGTTCAATATCTGAAATCTCCGAAAGTTCTCCACCGATTGCTTTGAAGTTGTGAAATAACATTGCATTCAAATCCGAGCGTGTTTTTATATACCTATCTATACAATTTTTTATCTATAAACGGAATGCCAATTATCCAGATGAGCTACAGCAACGTGTGGCCGGATACAGTTAGTTATTGTGTATAAATTAAAATTACAGGTTCAGTTGCTAGATTGGATGTACTACGAGTTCTTACATGTGTAAGCTAAGACATCATTTTAAGATTGAAAGTCACTTACTTTTCAATTAATACTTTAAATTCTACAATTCGTGATGGTCAAATAATTTGATTGTGATTGCTCTTGTATTTTTGTATGTGTACTCGCATAAAATTACATAATGAATAGAATACCTGTCTTGATGAATATTGAAAATAAAGCTTGATAGAAATCTATCCATTTTGTCCAGCTCTCTTCTTTATTAACATAATATATCGGCTCGACTTTCTGTATTTAAAACTATTAATCATTGCGTTTTACTGGGACATAAACTGCTAATCTCGGAATCTGGGTGAAAATTGGCTATTTTCTAAACTTTGACCAGGCCCTCATTGCAGCTGATCTTTTTTATACTCGGAAGACAGTGATCAGAGATAATCTGTGGTGTATTCAGTATTTTACTCTCTTCCAAAAGGTTTGGGAAAGCTTACCTTTGGGAGATCTACTATGAGAATAACAAAATCTTGAGTGAGTTCATTCATTCTCTGGATGACGTTTTCTCGAGCTATGAAAATAACACGGATCGAGACAATAAAAATCGTTGTGCTGTTGGTGGAGTGAGGGCCAGGGTGGGATCAAGAACACCAACTTCAATTTTGGTTTAATTTCCGCAATAAAAATGTGTTTTTTAATTTTTTAAGGCAATAAAAATTGCGTTTTTAACGATTTGGCTGCAGGTGGGGGGCTTAAAAAAAATTTGGTTCTTGTGTCAGGCCAGGATTGTATCCCAGATACGCAAAAGTTGTGCGTTCACTTCTGTACTTTTATTTAGTTGTGTTATTAGTGGACTACTCTTTCTTAATTAGGAGTAAAACGCTGTAAAAATTATGATCCCAGTCAATTGTCTTGCACTAAAATTAATGAGCCATTAAATGATAATTTCGTGACTTTATCTAAGATGGCTGATCAACTCTATTTTTGTTTAAATATGAATGTACGTCATCTAAATCACTATTGATATACTTGGGTCAAATCACTTCTCTAATCAATTCAGAATGTGTAAGTAAAATTACAGATGCACCTAGATCAACTACATTTGTGAGCATATCAATTGCAAGTGTATCTAAATCTAGTACAAATATAAGTACATAGATCTATTACTGATGTATGTAAATCCACTGTGAATTTACATAGATCAACTACCTTTGTTAACCAACTACAAATGCATGTAGGTCAACTAAAAATTGACGTGATCTGCAACAAATGCATGTAGGTCAACGAAAAATATAAATAGGTCAGCTTTGCATGCGCATGCTAACATGCTTGTCGTTTTAACTAAAAAAAAACGGGCCTATTTTCTAAATGAATCGTGTATTGCATCAACAGCCGTTCATATTTAATGTGTTTGTGTGCATATTCACCCTAGTTGGAATGAAACCATAGAAATTTAAGACTACACTGTATTATTCCCCATGTCCTCCAGGACTGCCGGGGGTTCTCAGAGGGATCACCAGTTGCTCGCGCGTCGGGCCACGGCAGTCACAACAAAATTGTTCTGCTGATGCATAATGGCTTGCTTGTGCATCAACACGTCTTGCCTGCATGTACATAAAATGCTCACATTTCAATCACTAAAATATATAAGAATAAATAATCTGAGGAAAGGTAGAGATATAAAGCATGATAAAAGTGTCGAACTTCTAATCGCGAGAGGTTCGCCGAATGCAAATTTGGCGACTTGGAACTACCTAGCTACAGACATTCTTATACAGGGAGCGTGTTAACCCTCTAATGCCCCAGAGACCTTTCTATCCTGTTCTATTAAGCTGCAGCCAGAGTTTTGTACAATGTTAAACGCCGTCTTACTGTACATATATGTAAGGGTTACAGCGGGTTCTTCGTACAAAGATTAACGCAGTCTTATTCCACATGCACCTATGGCTGGAGTAAGTTTTTGTACAAAGTGCAACAATGACGCCAAAATATATTACTCGATGAAAGGTTACCTTGTGTTGTGCAGCGGTACGTGCCGTTCATGGCAGTTGCGGCCGCCAACATGGTCAACATCCCGTTGATGCGCCAGAACGAGCTCCTCTCCGGCGTGACTCTCGTCGACGACTCCGGTAACCAAGTCGCTCACTCGAAGGTGATGCCCTCTGCAGGCGCTGCCCCTTGGTGTGGTCAGCCTGACTTTATAAGTGTCATGAACGTAAAGTTGAAGGAGGGGGAGGGGGGGATGCGTGTGTGTGGTATTGAACGTCATGGTGGTCTCTTGAGCAAGTTGTTGTTGTATTGGTCTTAGCCATGTGTCGAAAATGAAAGAAGAGCACAAAATATTATTTGCCATGTTGGGCAGCTAATTCATAGTTATGGTTTTTCATTAAGAAATTGTTTCCTGCGATGCTATTTTTATTTGAAGACGGAAAAAGGTCAGCAAGTTCTGAAAAAGTAGATTTCAAATCATTTTTATTCTGTGCATCCCACGAAATCTAGAAAATCAAACATTTTTTCTATTAAAAAGGTAACTGCCGTTTGAACACCTCATTGTGTTCAAGTATAATTCATGTACATTCGTTTTAAATAGAGCAGCAGAGTTTATGCTTAATTTTTAGGTTAGAATTGATAGAGTTGATTCTCCAAAGGCTCCCAATTGGACGATCTCTTAAAGCACCTCTGACCTTTAATTGGACCTAAGAGATTATTTTGACCCAAGAAGCCCCGGGATTTAATGGTTGTCGTCATTGAAGGTTGGCGCGGTGAAGGGCATCAGCCAGGTGGTGTGTTCCCGCATCCTGATGGCGGCGCCAGGGATGCTGCTGCTGCCGCTGCTCATGCGCAGAGTCGAGACCCTCAAGTGGTATCGCCCCCCCATGAACCTGCCCCTCCAGACCCTCCTGTGCGGCGCCTCTCTCACCCTCATGGTGCCCCTCGCCTGCGCCTGCTTCGACCAGCGCTGGTTTGTGCAGCTCTTGGTTCCTCGCTAGCTTGGGGCGCGNGGCAAGGAGGCTTGGTTTTGCTGCGCCAAGTTATTGAATGACAAGTTTAGTTTAGAAGCTTTCTCAGGGGGCATAACGTAGGGTCAGGTTAGTTAGCTTTGGCTATCGTATGCTACAGGAACTGGCGTCTCCAAGAGCCACTTCTTGGTAACCTTAGCTCTAGCACTTCTTTTGTGCTCACTTTATTTCTTCCAATGTCACACCTTCTCTGTCCTTATATTCTGTCTTTTTTTGTTTTATTCTTCATTCTTAATACTGTGTGAGAGTACACTTTGTGCATAGATTCCTCGTTCTATAGAGTTAGTGCTAAATGATTCCTTCTCTTTGCTTTCTTTAGATCTTATTTCCATTGGATAGACTACTTTAGACTATGACTGTACTAACAATTATATTTACGTAGGAAGTGGCAAGGTGTTGATGGGCGAAGTGATTAAATGATAAGTTCACTCAGGAAGTGGTAAGGTATTTGCTTTTTCAGTGTCAGGGATTAATTTTCAAAGATTGCTGATAGTGATTGTTAAGATCCCTAAACGATTGAAGGATATTTTTATATTTGCTGTATTATGGAGTATGTTTTTGTTCAAGTTAAAAAGTGACTGATCGTAATTAGTGCTGAAACAACTGTGAAATGAGGGGAATTTCAGGTAATATTTCAAGTTATTAATCCATTTTTTTACAGTTCCGTCTCGGTGTCGAGTCTGGAAGCGAGGGAACCAGATGCCTACGTCGCCGTGAGGAACTTCTATGGGGCACAGCTGCCTGACAAGCTATACTTCAACAAGGGACTTTGAAGCTGCGGGCTTGTCTTCCTATTGGCTACCTCTGACTCTTCTGCGTCTTCCTATTGGCTACCTCTGACTCTTCTGCGTCTTCCTATTGGCTATCTTGGATTCTTCTGCCTCTTCCTGTTGACTATCTCTGAGTCTTTTGCCTCTTCATATTGACTACCTGTAACTTTGTCTGCCTCTCTCTATTATCTACTCATTTTTTTTTCTTCATTTCCTTATAGGCTATTCCTGACTTCTTCCGCCTCGTCCCATTGGTGACTCATTATTACTTCATGTTCCTATAGGCTTCTTCCGATTTCTTCCGTACCTTCGTATTGGTTACCTGCGAGTCCAGCTCACTAGGTGTGCTTAGTGTGGGCCATTTTTCTTGTTATTTATGTGGCGGAGCTGTGCTATTTCCTGACATTGCTCGTGGTGATGTGGCCAGTATTGCGTGCACATAAAACCCCACTATTATTATTATTATTATTATTGCGTGCACATTCTGCAAACTGGTCGTCTGCGCGCCATGACAGGCGCCTCTCTTGAGTACAAGGGAGTACAACAGCAAAAGACGCTTATTCTGCGTTAGTTCTGGAAGCTTCCGGCTAGTTTGAATTATTTCAAAAGTCTCGCCGAGCGAATTTTTTTATAAATAATTGGTTTCTGATAATTTAATAATTCTGTATATTTTGATGCAAGCCTGAGCTGATAGTGGTACTTTTATTAAAGTTTAGGTGTTTGGTGTTGGTGTGTGCCGGTGAATCAACAGTTCAATTTAATTGTTGACCTAATATATGTATATCCGATCTAACCAATGACAGTGAAGTGTTAGACGACATGAGCGCGGCTGCTTGTTTTTGTCGAGAAGAATATTTCTCTTCGGTTATGTTAATAATTTCCAATAACTTGCTCCTGCGGTAATGGAGAGTTGTGAGAATTAAAGCGTTTACGGTTATGTTGTGTCGCATCGTTTGGTGCCATGGAAGCTGCAGTGTAACCGTCTTGTGGTGAAGGGAACTTTCGCAATACGTTTTAGTATTGTAGTGTTTCGTCTCAGCCCAGGCATTCGCAGGTAAAAATGCGCGTTCTTTTTAACGCAGCAACCCTTGAATATTAGTGTGCTTAGAAGCTCATTGAACGCACTTTGGCTTCCAAGGATGACTTTTGAATGAATGGTTTGGTTGTTTTGTCTGGCAGTTGGAACTACGACTGGTGGTAGTGACCTGCAAATGACAAAAAAGAGGCTTGTAATAATTGCTGTTTAGCTCGCAAAATCTGTGTTGTTAAAGGATTTTCATGCGTTATAGAATGGAGGCATTACTCATTGCAATTTGGTTAGTAGACTTCAAAGCTTTCTGTGTGTCACACACCTTTATAGCCACGCATATTTTCTTTAAAAATGGGGTAAAACTTAAATCGATCAGCACATTATTGCTGCTGGAATGGTTGAAGTCAGTTTGTCATGGATTTGTATTCCCATCTTCTGTGAACGTTTCTTCCCTGAAGTAGAGTGTCTTCGCCCTTTTGGTTACGTCTTTTGTTGCGAGTACCGACCGAGAACACTCATTCACACTTAGGTTGAACATCTGTTTGATGTTCAGGTTGAACATCTGTTTGATGGTCAGGTTCTCTATCCTCCGTGCGATATCTTGAACTCTGCACATGATGACTATCTAAATTTTCATGTTATAGAACTTTAACGTTCAATTTTCACACATAGATGAGAAGTATGCCTGAACTATTTATTATTTTTGAAACATTTAATATCATTTGAGACTTTCGGCGCGATATAGGCTTTGCCACTGAAGCGCTAGCAACTTTTTAGCACTACTGCTACTACTGTTCACGTTCTCCATGATAAGAGACGGCTGTTGATCACGCTGTGCACTCTCACTGACGCTTATCTCGTCTTCCTCAAATGCAAATATTTTAATATTATCAAATGGTTGCCTTCTACTTTGCCCTGTTTTCTTGGGCACTCAACGTGGCGCAGATCTCTTTATTAGTCGCCTAAGTTTATGTTCTAGTGCATGCTGTTAGTCTGCGTCATAGTTCAAGTACATGTCATAGTACGGGGTGTCGCTGCACCGCGAAGTATCTATTCAATACTTTATCAAGTGTGGTAATTTCAAGTAGCACATATATAAACACGTTGATGTTGTTCTTGATGAACATTGAAATCAAATTATAGGGTGCTCAATTGACTTTTAATAAACTCTAACTTGGGTAGCACTTTTTTGCGACACTGTCTGTATCATATTGTTCGTTAGTGCACTTGAGTGTGTAGTGGTAGGTGTTGTGTCACTAGCAGTACGTCAAGTCAGCGCTCTTCACATGGTGTACGATGTTAGGTGTAATCCGGCTTTATTATTTAGGGCAAAATTTGTATTAATTGCCCACTGCCCAATGGAAAAACCATGTCGGGACGCACAGGAATTAGAATTCTTTATTTTGTAATGGTGGTCGCTTTGCTGCAGTTGTTGAGGGATCTTGAAAATCTTATCATTTAGAGTTCATAAATATTCTGTATTATAATAGTGGTGGAATTTAAGAGTGGCGCCTAGCACTGTCTCATAATTTGCAAACAGCTGCGTCTGGGGCGCGAACCAAGTGAAATATGCCGGCTCCGGCTCCCCGTTTCTGGCTTACTTGGTTTAGCGCTGTAGTTGTCACATGTTTTGTGCCATGTTCATCGCGCCCGCTGGTGGAGAGCGGTGCTGCTCATGGTACTGGACCGGTGCCAGTACCATGAGCCATCAGCCACCGGTACCCGAGCCATCAGCCACTGGTACCCGAGCCATCAGCCACCGGTACCCGAGCCATCAGCCACCGGTACCCGAGCCCTCAGCCACCGGTACCCGAGCCATCAGCCACCGGTACCCGAGCCATCAGCCACCGGTACCGATTTTTGTCTTGATATTGAAATGTTTATTTATGAAATGAATAGAAGATAAAAGTGGTCCACTTTTATTGTTTGTATTCATGACATGTATCGTTACTGCTGTGAATTAATATTACTACGAAACTTGAACAGCGCGTGGCACACAAAAAATAGACGGTCCCGCCGAGTCAGAGAGTTCGAGAAGCTCTGGTGTAGACGTGCGCGTGGTCTCCAGTGGGTGAGTTGTGTGATGGTGAAGCCTGTTGGTGCCGCCAATACAAGCTTCCTATTGGTTGTTGCGCGCGTCTGGAGGAATTTCAATGTTTGGGCCACTTTCGATTGTAAAAGAGTTTTTTTATTATATGCTAAACCTTCTTGCCGCGATGGTTGGGGGGCTTGTTGTTGAGTGATGAGTATGTATCTAATGTTGATCATCAAATTACAGTGATGACACTATGAATCTTTTGTGGGTTGTGTTGTTAATCAGGTTAAGTTGTCTTGTTGTCTCCATTATTGCACAAACTTCATCCCGACCACATGCCTTCTTTTCTCTTGTGGGTTTTTTTCGCCTCAAGAATTTCGTCTAATTCAGATGACGACCACAGAGTGCGGCAAATGGTACGACACCTATCTTTGATTAATTAGCAGATTAATCAGATATTCTGGTTTGAAATTAATTTTGAATTCGGTTAGAAAGACTTATATTTATCATGGAATTCTCAGTACTTTCTGTTGATCATTTTTGTACATAAATAAAGGATGAGCAAAAATATTTTTGGCCCTAAACAAAATCAAAGAAAATAACATTTTGTGTAAATTTAAGAAATACTCTTACCAATAGTTGTGAAATGTATTTTGTTTGATTGGTTCGTACTGAACCAACCACAGTGGCGCATCATCTGGTCGCACTTCAGGTAACGTCGTAGTTACCACAAAAACGTGCTGATTTTTTCTTTACCAATGTCAGCCCAAACATGCTGAGCTTGATGACGGAATAGTACATACTTCATCAGATAATGCAAGTTTCAATTCATCCACTACGCTAAAACTCATCAAATTGATGAGTTGATGGTGATTACCCATCACCCTGAAATGCGTCAGGAGGCATTTGTTGCTGAAGCCTCTGAAGTTTCCATTGACGCATCACTGAAATTTCAGTGTCCCGCTGCCCTGTGTTTCTCTCGTGTGAACGTAACGCGACTTCCTTAATTAAAGAAAGCGTTTCTGACGGTAGGTGTGAGAATGTTAAGTCTGAAAAATGTTTCTGTTGAGTGCTGAAATAAAATCGTGTATTTTTGTTTAAATATCGTGATGTGCATCTACCAATATTGAGAGAATTGCCATTTCTTAAAATTATCTTGAGACTTGAACCGGAATTGATCGCAGATTTTTTAGAAGCTTTTTGCCTGTCTTTTTCATGCAGAACTCGCTGCGCTGTACTCATGTACGGCGGTGCACTGTTTTTAAAAGCATATATATATATATATATAACAAATTCACAAGCACGCAGAATTCGTACTCCTGTCAGGCCTTATTTCAAGTTTCAGCCTTAGTTCAAGCTTCAGACGGAATGAGAACGAAAATGTGAGCGCAGCTTACAATTGGTAGACGTACTAGGAAAACTTATAAGCCTCTTGCCTCTACGTTCTTCCACGAACCCTCAGCAGATGTCTGTTGATTTTCTAATTACTTGTATTACTGTTTCTCCACTGCACCCTCGCGTAAAAAAAAAAGAACCTTTATTATTCCAACACGTTTTACCGTTGGGTTTTAAATGCCTTACAACTACTGGTGTGGTGGGGATGTGAGGAATGTGTGGTTTAAACTTCCTTTCCCAAGGGAAGTACTCCGTGGTGACGTGAAAAGCCCCACCCACCTGAGCCGAGGCTCGAACCCTCGTCCATTCGGCTGTGAGGCCATCACGTTCACCACTACACCATGGAGCCCACAAAGCCAACCGTAGACAATACCAGCATTATGAAACACATTCACACACAATTGGCACTACAAGTATTAGACAGAACAGACATGAACAAAATACTCAATAACCATCCATCTGACATTAGCAGCAAAGAGATACTCTAGGTCGGAAAAAGTACACCTTACACGACTTCGCTGCGGTCACCTCACCTTACTCAACACGGACAGACACAGGCTCTAACCTTTGTCCAAACTGCCAGATACATCCCCACACAGTAACCCATCTTCTTTTGACTGTACCCACCTGGCGGCACTGAGCCAGCAACACAAAATTACATCCATCATCAGCTCTGGACGCATCTGGTGGAGGTAGCCGCCTTACTGCGCTGCGCAAGCATCGTGCACAACGGTTGTTTAGTACAGCGTTGGTAATATATCATGCCAGTTTTTCCTTTAGATCTTAATTATTCTCGTATAATACTGCGAAAAAAATTCAAAAAGGAAAACTTAATAAAAGAAAAGTGAATGTTTGCAATTTGTTTTGCCCAGAATCACGACATGTCAGGTACGAGCGATGATGGCCAAGACTGATCTTCATTGCATGGTTGAACGAAAGAGAGAACTCAATGGATTTGGTATACGAGCAGTGTGGAAAAGTTTTGTGGTGTGCCACAAGTGCGGAGAGTGATTTGGGTGTGAACTATCTTGCAGAATTGAATGAATAGTGTAATTTTGTGGTTGCTGATACGAGGAAGAATTTACTGGTGAGATCATAGAACAAATCGCAGTGATGGTGCTTGGCGGACTTGCAAAAGTTGTGTTGACCACCCAACCATGAGTGTATCTTTTGACGAACTGGATTTCTCAGTGACATCCTCTATTGCTCCGAAATTGCATGATGTGACGCAAAGTGATGCTCTTGAGAAATTTCTCGACAAAGCTGGTTCGCAGCCAACAACGTACGAGAATTTAGCCCGTTTGTACGATGCGTACGAGTCTCCTAGAACGACTTATATACCGTAATAAAAGGCTTTGGCAGAGGTCGGCTCTCTTACCGAGTTCAAGTTGAAGTTACTCCGTAGAGCAAGTGATGGTAGGCTTACTTCCACTTCCCCTCAGGGGGCATAGGATAGGCCATAGGCAATAGAGGTAGGTTAGTTAGGTTTGTCTATCCTATACTATGGGGACTAGCGCCCCCAAGGAAGTACTGCTAGGGTACCTTAGCTTTAGATAGGCCTTCGGGACTTCTGTCTTTCGTACCAACTTTGCTTCCTTCCGTTTTCATTCCTTCTTCGCTATTTCTTAGTTGTCTATTTTTGCTCTTCCTTCTTAACTTGTTGTTTCTATGCGCAGGGGATCTTGTGTGGGAACACACACTGTGCATAGAATCCCCGTTCTCCAAGTCCGTACTAAATGGTCCCTACTCTTTCGGTGCGAGATAGACTGAGTTTCTGAAGCACTGCTTTTACTACTACTACAACTACAACTTACTTCCACTTCAAGAGGTTGCTGGGTTATAGGCCTTGGGTGGAGTACTTCTCTCGAGAAAAAAATTAAATACGATATTCTTAAGAAAATGGCTCACCGGCGGGGCCTGAGATTAAGTGCTTCAACTACTTCTTAGGTTTCTTAAATGTTATTGCACGAATTTCAGATAGGTATTGTTGAGAACACTGAACAGATCTTCTTGCTAAACTAACATTTCTAGAATCAGTTACATTCCTGAGCTAGAAAACGAATGTGTATCAAAGTTACACTTACAACACTGGTAACTAGAATTGTAAAGTTCTTTGATAAGCAAATAAAAATAGATAAATAAAATGCAATTTTGAATAAAAAACATTTTGTCAGATATTCTGGTTTGAAATTAATTTTAAATTCGGTTAGAAAAAATTATATTTATCATGGAATTCTCAGTACTTTCTGTTAATCATTTTTGCACAATGGCTTTTATATTTTCGGAACGGAGGAGACTCTATGTTGCAAGTCTCTATTGTCCGCAATTGCAAATTTTATCATTTTATCAGTTCGAGAATGTTAAGTATTAAGGAGAGTAAGGAGATGTAAATATTTTCCTTTGAGATTAATTGCAATCAGCTCACAGAGGAGCTCAGTATAACAGAATCTGTAGGGGGTTAATATTGATACATGTTTGCATCTCTTAATTTCAGTCAGCGTACTTCAATATAATACACGGCAAGTGACCTTCTAAGAAGGGCTTTATGGTTGGAATAAATTGGTTTCATCCTGTTTGCTGCGGACTGAATTGCAGAACACACAATTCAGTGTGTTGTGGTTTTGTTGCAAAGACGGGTATCGGCTTACTACTGCTGAGGTATAAAAAGTAAGTTAAATCGTAAGTTCATTGATAAAACCAATTTTATTTGCTTAGTTACCGATGTGTCACTATTTTATCATTATTGTTCCATTTGTTTTGCATTCATATTTATGTTTCCTATGTTTTTGTAATAAAACGTTACTGAATTTATTTATTATATATTTTCTCAATAGTTAATTAAATTATTTATTATAAATTTTCTCAATAGTTATTACTACTTACAGGGAATCTATTCATTGTGCATTTCTTCTATTTTTTTGTCTTTGGAATAAAAATTTCAAGAAAAATAGTGGCATGTTTGGTTATAATATGTAAATTTCATAAAATATAGTTGGGTTGGTGTCATCTGATTGTGATTATAACTTGTAATTCTGACCATGAATATTAATTAAACTCAATTTCTACCACTACTGTTTCTGTTATATGACCCTGGAATGTTTTTTTTTTAATTAAGGCAATTAGGACATTTATTTAAAACTATCTTTTATTCATGTCTTTGTTTTGAATGGAGTTAAATTATTTACAGATGCACAGAAGTAGAAAAGTCAAGATTGATTAAAGTTAGAGATGATTATTGCTCTGAGAAGTACTTAAATAAAAATTATCTTTAATAAAACAATTGATTTTCAAATTTTCTAAATAAAATTCCAATTGTTATCAAATGAAATTGATAAATGGATTTACTTGTCAAGAGAATCCATCATATAAGAAAACTAAATCAGTGCAGTGATTAAAATTGTTGAAATAATTCATGTAAATAAGAAAAATAAATATAAATGGAAATAAAACAAAGACAGGCATAATTGAAAATGCCATAAGATATTCAAACCTCGTTGCATTGCTTTTCCGTGTGGTATGCCTTGCTGTACTAAAAAACTGGCAATTTCAATTTTGTTGATCCACTTGAATCAATATTGTCACTTCTTTTTCTATCTCTATATTATAGATACTTTTTTGAATAATGCCTGGCACCAGCCCACCTTAGAGTGCCTCCTTGCTGGTTTCTCAATGACATGACATAGGCCCCTGTATCTAAGTACCCATGGTTACCTGCACTTCCCAATGATTTCAGCAGATAAACACATAACAAAAAAATATTGTGATAGTGTTGTTACTCTATTTTTCTCTTGTTTGTGTATTATTTTTTTTCAACTTGCAGATTTAGAGCAGCACTTTGCTCATACCCAGACTTACTCTAATAATATATGAGACAACCATCTCATTTTGAGTTTTTAGCAACAGGTCACTACTGACAACTCATTGGCTGTAAAGGGCTGTCCAGTCCACCTGGCAATTGCTAATAATTTAGTAACCTGTTTCAAAATGTCAAGGTCCTAGCAAAATGGAGCTGCCAAATATAATTATTAAACACAAAGCAGAGAAGCTGGCAATTTAATCAAGCAAAACTAAATAAACTAACCAGCAAGTAAATAAAAGATGCATCACATCACAAAACATGGAATAAATGAAATGCAAGTATACAACTGGAAAAGCTATTAAAATGAAATAGAATAACACATGAAATGCATCAAAGAGATGAAAATATCAGTGCAGCTACTCAACAGTGTTGATCTATGACAACCAATAGGCAAGTAATGAGAACTCTTGCTGGGCAACCATCTACCAAGTGAAATACCTCAAACCACAATGCCAATGACATAAGTAGCCAAGGTATAACCTAAAGAATTATTTGTTCATAGCAAGATATTCAAAAAATGGGCCCTAACATTCACAGAAACTTGTGTCACAAGTTAGTAGAGCCTAGGAACTTTCCAATGAACATCCCTTCCCTTGATAGCAGTGCAGGAGAATAAATTTAGATTTCATTTATATTCCTATAACCTTTAGCAGATGCAAAATCTTGCAATGAATTAGCAAAAAGCTGTGTCTCTATATCAATTTATTAAAAAAATTGGCAATTTATTCAACGGCAAAGTTTTAGAGTACTGTATTCTTTTAAAATACTCTGAGTGAAGAGTTTTATCTTTAATTGTTACCCTAATATGATAAAGAAAAATACAAGTTGAAATTAATTTTAGATTGTATAATGTCTATAACAAAATGGTTATCTTATTGGGCTTCATTTGTGAAGACAGTGCAACAGTTGTTGGACTAAGTTATATTTCTTCTCTTTTATGTTTGCCATAAAATGTTTAGGATTGACATGTTACATTGGCTTGAACATAAAAAATGCAAGATTTTCTATAAGTTCTTATATTTACATTATTGTATTAATGTTTAACTGTTATGCATACTAAACATAATCTTAAGAGTTTGAACTTGGATAGCATACTATTTGCTAGATCACTAACCTATCTCTTTTTTACAAAGATGCTATGTGAATAAATATGTATGTTTGATCCAAAAGTTATTTTAGGATAAATTAGTCAAGAAAAAATTGAGGAAAGGTCAGCAGTACACTAGAAGCTTTGGAGCATGCAATGTATTTGTCTTGTGTTCCAAGAAATGCAGTACTTTACCTTGAGTGTCTATTTAATTGACTGTATCATCTGCATATCATACATGACTTGACCATTTTTACAATAATTGCTTCTCTAAAGACTACTTGAAATTTGTGTATTTTCAACTATAACAAATAACTTTTTTTTTCAGGTACTGTTAATAATAATGAAGTAGTTAATATGGAAGAAAGCTTCACTCATGAGAACTCGGCTGACTTGGATGGACTTGATAGTTTGATAATACAGAGAATTGACTCTGGTGACATAATCTACAGCAACCCTAACACTAAGTATAAGGTGAGTCATTATTTCTCTATTAAAATATGTTCTATTGTAATTATGATGTTTTATTTTCATATCATCAGTGAAAAATGATGTTTTTACCACTCCAGTTTTTTCTTTCTATGTATTTGGGACTAAATTTTCTCCATTTGTAGTTTGGGATTTGTGTTCTGTATTTTGTGCAAGTTGATAAGTAACTTCTTGTGTGGCAGTTTAATTTGATCTTCTCATAGATCCTTTCTTCTAATTGAATAAATATTCTATGATCTAAACCCTACTTGCTGATCAAGAAACCTTGATGCATGCATTAGATTATTTAATCAGTTTTTTCTCTCTTGTGGAAAATTTTCTTTAAACCTGTGTAATATCCTTATGTTTATTTAAGAAAAATACTAAATGTTAGGCTGTCATTATTGGTATGTTTGATTTATGTCCTGTAGTACACTAAGCTCTTCTGTAGATTGAAAATGACATTAAACTATCTATGTATAAAAAATTTGGAACCTAATTGTTTAGAACTTGTAGGCTTCTTGCTGATGTTATAGTCATTAGATCTATTTTTTTCTAATATTTTTGTTTAGATGTATTGCCTGGCACAACTTTTCCTGAATTTACTATTACTGAGCTTCTCTTTGAGTTGTTATATTCTTGAAATGTTTGTATACCATATCATGTCCTATTTATTAACTGTGCTTCACATGCAAATGTATTTGTTGCAGTAATTATATGTACATACTTCATTTTAATTTGTTCTTTGGTTTTTTTTTTTTGGGTACTGTATGTCATTTTGAAGCTGGTTGGTATCTTTTTAATTTTTATAGGAATTGTTTGTAGCTATTGGCCTTCCCATGATTATTTCATAATTTCACTGCTTGTTCATATTCATGAACATGTTGCTTGCCATGGGATATTGATATGATCTACTTTTATTTGCCAAAAGGGTTTTATTGAATGTCTCAAATAAGAAACCTGAAATATTTTATGTGGTAGGATATAGGTATATAATACATGTGATACTTGTAAAAGAAACAAAGGCCAACCAAACCATGCAGGGAGTGTACACAAGAGAAACTTTGTAAAGGAACTATGTATGCTTGTGCTGCATCCCAGATAAGCCAGCTTTGAGCGTTAATAAATGTTTAAAGGCATTCCATGCAGAATAATTGGATATTCTGTTTATAATTTTTTGAATCAATGTTATTTATTTCAAATAAGTTTAAGAAGGAATAAGAATTTGTTTCTATTGTAATCTTCAATAACAAAATATTTGCCTGTAATTTTTCTGTACGTATGTATGTATGTTTGTTATGCTCAATCTTTCACGTTATAACGTATTTCAGTTCAGAGGAATAATGTTAGTTCCAGATGCCAGTTCATTTTAAGTGTGTCTATTAAATACAATATATACTATGAGTAAATGCATACCTGGCAAAGTTGTATGGATTTTCAATGACAAAATAACTCATTTGCAGTCTTCAAATTATCTCTTATTTGGCAGTGAATGTGTTAATTGCTGCATTTCTTTCAGTTATTAACAATTTTGTAATTGTGTCTCAATTTTTCAGCTTGTTGGTCCTTATGTAATTGGTGGCAAACTTGGTGAGGGCAGCTATGCAAAAGTGAAAGAATGTCTACATTCAGAAACTTTGGAAAGATGTGCAGTGAAAATAATGAAGCAAAAAACTCTGCGCAAGATACCTCATGGAGCAGAGAACGTGAGGCGGGAGATCAAACTTCTGCGCAACCTTCGCCATAAAAATGTTGTTCGACTCCACCATGTTCATTATAATGAAGAGAAAGGAAAGGTGAGATATGCTGTTGAAATGTGAAAAAATGAATAAAATCTCATTTTTGTTTAACTTTAGCCTCATGTAGAGTTACTAAAATTGTAGGAATGTCTAGCAATCAAGGTATTTATTCTTATATAAAGATGACAACTTGTTAATTCAGAGCACTTTTTCTAATGGCTGTAAAGCTGACTAACAGATGAGTGATGCTGTCAGTTGCTGAGCAGTGGTAATCATTCTAAATTTGTATTATTCTTATAGTAGCCTCTCATGTTTCAATGATTCATCAGTTTAGAAGGCTAGTTAGTGATTCATGCTCAGCATGATTGTGAATGTGATTCTTCACTACCACCTATTTTGAATAACCTATATTTACCTATGTGTACAGTATATTTCCCTGTAATTATAAGTGTAGCTATTGCTATATTAGGGGGTCACCAGTTTGCACTTAAGGGCATTGGATAAGCCGTAGGCTGAATAGTTCGATTAGTTAAGTTTATCTATCATAGGTATGCTATGAGAACTGGCATCCCTAGGAGGGTACTGTTAGGTTACCCCAACTTTAGCTAGGCCTTCAGGATTTCTATCTTTTGTGCCCATGTTGGTTTTTTCCATTTCCATGACTCCTTTTTATGATATTTCTTTCTTTATCTTTCCTATCTTGTTGTTTCTGTGTGCATGGAATCCTGTGTGGGAACATACCTCGTTCCACCGTTTGTAGGTCTGCAGAGTTTATGATAGCT
>VOMN01081396.1:0-10977 GCA_014899125.1 Orchestia grillus | reverse complement strand
TTCAAGATTCAAGATTCAAGATACCTGAATTAGCGTCCGCAATGGTCATGGCACCAATTAAACACTGAAATCACAAACGTCTATGGAGTTATTTTTAGCTAGTGCGGGACTTGAAATTTTGGGCCCCTGTTATCAAGAGAATACACTCAACTCGAAAATTACGTTTGGTACAAAATATAAATACAAGTAACTTTCAGACTAATTTTAAAGAATCTATCAAGGCCATCGACCTATATTTTACTCTGCAGTTTGCAGAATACAACATGTTCGAAAATTGTGTAAACCATAAAATCCAATCCGATGGGGCCTGATATTCATATCCATTACAGAAAATCTACATACGAAAGCCATGAATGAACATTTACTCGGCAGGTCATGGTGATATTGCAACAAACTTTGTAAGCAACAGCAGAACGGATGTCGGCGGCCGAGGCCCGCACAGAAGAGGCCCCTTGCCACTCCTGTGAGAGGGTGACCGGGAAGCCCTTCCTCTTGTGGTGCTTCTTAAGCCTGGCACTGAACCGGGTCTCCTCCTTCGGGAGGATCAGCTGGAAGCCCTGCAACAAGGAAAAAATCACACTTGTCAGTCAAAAAAATACCAGAAAAATGGTCGAAAATGTCATTCATATTAGCATGATTAACTTTTTACTTAAGATCCGTCATTATCTCTAGTTACTTTTGTAACCTGTGTTTCCAGCAGCAAATTTGGTCTTCGTAGTTTTACCAGGGCAAAGATTACATACTTGGTAATTTTACGAGTTGCCTCAAACCTTACGACTGTCCCTCGTACAGCAGTAAAAAAATGACCTCTTCACTATTCATGGAATTGTAGAATTCTGCGTACAATCGTAAAATTGCTGATAGAATATTTAGTATTACAGGACAAAAAGTATTATTGCTAGCCTATTCCCGCCATCATAAAATTCTAGTGTCCTATGCAGGAAAAATACGCAATTGATAAATTCGTTAGATGACCATTGACTCGACACACAGAAATGTTTAGCTTCACACCTAACTCTCAGTTCAAGGAATGAGAATGTAAGCGTACATTCATCACCGACGCGAGACTACGCATGCTGGGGNAATGAGAATGTAAGCGTACGTTTATCACTGCCGCGAGACTACGCATGCTGGGGCAGCTACAGAGGGTCGGTATCGTAGCGATCCATTGGTTACTGGCGCCACAGGATCTCCGGCTCATCTCGACCATGGAACGCTAACTTCGTTCCAAAACTCAAGAGTGGCACAGGTAATGGGTTTATCAAATGGAATTATTTCAAATTAAGCACTTGAGTTCCGAATGACGGAATTCTGGATGAAGGTGCAGCCGAATAACAGAATTCCCGATTACAGGTGTTGCTAAATAACGGATTTCTGCATTAAAACTGTTATCGAACAACATAATTCCAGATTAAAGGTGCTACCAAATAACGGATCTTCAGATTATAGATGTTGACGAATAACAGAATTCCGGATTACAGATGCTGCCAATTCCTAATTAGGAGTCCCTAATTAAGGAGTTCCAAGCAGAATTAGCCCCGGAGTCGCACCTGCGCCAGCCGCTGGGAAACGATCTCGCTGAAGGTCTGAGCTGGGGTCAGGCGCGCCCGTCCGAACACGGGTGGGAGGAGCTTCCTCTCAACGTTTTCGCTGGGGACACAACTTAAATTAGAATCATTCATGAAGCTCAGGAAATTCACATATAACAGGAGAACTTTATTCGAATTCGGGAAAAACCGGAAGCGGGTAAATCGTACAACTAGGTTGTTGGGAAAATAATGGCCGATTTCTATAAAAAAAAATTCATCCATAATATAAGTAACGTGATGAGTTTTAATTATCCAAAGTATGATCCTTTGAACAGCCACCATCTCTACCACCAATGGATGAGATCATTTACGCCTCAATGATAAAAATCCTTCAGCTCAGATGCTAAGACTTTCATGGAAGCAGATTCAACCTCTACTTTGGACCTGAAAGTTTACTGCTTGAAAAAGAGACCAATTTCCTTCCGATGGTCGGACACAACGGAGATGTCGCCGCTATGTTCCTGAGACACTCCCCTGACACGTGGCGGCGAGTTTCGCTCAACATTGCCCTCAAATAGCCATTGTTCAGAGTGCGGGGGGGGCCGTCCTCTACCTTCATCTTCAAGGCTCTCAGCACAAGTACCTAACTTAGAACACCACCTTCGTGCTCTGGGATCCCTCGTGGAACTTTCTCTCCAAGCTTCATTGATATTGGCAGCTGTTCGGGAAGTTTTGCGACAAAGCTCGAACTCGTGTAAGGAAAGCAAACGAAAGTTTTCCTTTTTTCGTGCAAAACTAAGGGCTCATTTGCTTTAACGTTTTCTGGATGGAAGAGGTAGCAAATTATTACAGAGCACATACTGAACTGTAAGTATGTTGACGCTCGGGCAAAATACAATGAAAATAACACGATAACCACATATGTCGAAGCAGCATTCCAGAAATAGCCATTATTTCCGGTTAACCTAATAGCATTAGTGTTAAAATTTATACTTTCTTGAGCTATATTCTGCTTCAATAGTAAGAAATATTGATAAAATATGATTTATAGATGAAAATGCATTGAAAAATTCTGATAATCAGAGACAAACATTTTTTCAGTACGGTCGGTATTTTGAAGAACGCTCTTTGAGCTTTTTTAAAAGATTAAACATATTCTCTACTAACTCATATTCACGTAAACCCTTTAACAACCAAAAGCACCGTACAATCCCGTTTTATAAACAAGCTGCTGTTTTCACAAAAAAGCTAAATGCAGTTTTATTACATTGCATACGTACAAAAAACTCTAGCCTGTTTTTCGAGCATCGGAAAGTGCAGCCACATCCCGAAAATAATTAGATCGTCATAGGCTCACCACAGGATATGAGTGATACAGTGTGCCGTGACCGTCTCCATCGGCTCAGCAGGTGGCCATTGTTAAGAAAAGCGAATTGAACTGCTGGGTCTCAAGGCATACCAATGTCTCCATTCTTTCTTAGATCACGGAGGCAACAATAGACGGGACGATTTACCCACCACAAAGCGAGTACTCCCTTTTCTCATTACTCAACAATATCAAAATGGTCTCTTGCATTTGTACACTGGTATCATACAATTCGCTATCATTAGGAGAATTCCGACTCGCAAGATTACCTCCACTCACATTTGAACCCATTGAGCCCTCCTCAGCTGACCCACGGGCCAAATTCAGCACACTGGATATTATTGCTTCTAAATGCACCGCACATTCGTCTCAACACAAATGCAGTCAACCAACCGGAACTTTTGAGCTATTGTTTCTGTTTGTTTTGCACCCAATGTAACACTGACGTGCCTCCAATATGAGTGTAAGAGGAAATACGCAAAGTTTTAAAAAATTAGCGAATTGAAAAATAATTTGAGCAGTGAAGGGATAAATACACAACGAGTTTTACCTACATACTAGGGCGTCCGGGATAAATATGACAGTAATACAATTTCTTACTTTTTCAGATTGGTTAAAGATATTTACGCTTACAACGCGTCAATTTCAGAAGCTTGTTTCCAGTGCATTCATCCACTTGATGGCAGTGAAAATGGAATACAGTGAACCTCCTGAAAATTGGAAAAGCATAACCTGCATCATGAAGATCCGCGCCGACCATATAAATAATGAAATTATGTACACTGCTCCTTACACACTCCAAAACAATCAGGCATGAACTGGAGAATAAAATGGAGACTCATGAAGATGAGGCTTGTTGGAAGGAACATAAAAGACGCTCTGAGTGCGTCCGTACAGCAGAATTCATCAAAAATCTGCAGAAAAAGTGTCGGAGAACCCTGGCATCGGATCGCGGGTTTGGGCACGTGCATTGGATGCCTCAGCCTCTACCAGGAAGTTAGTACAACCAAGACCCTCGCTGCTAGTCATGCTCAGAAGTTTTCCAGCATTTTCTTCTTTTCCTTAAGGAACTGTGGAATTTATCCCGAACGCCGTGCACATGTGATTCAAAAGATTACAACTTCTTTCATAATATTTCATCGGACCATCAGTCACATTTTAATGAGAACCATTCATTTTTTAGGGCAGGTGTGGTAAGCCAATGAATTTCAAGAGCAAAAGTCGCACGCAAACCATTAGATTCTTAGGGGAAATATAAGCAGCGCACACCAACAGCCGCACTCAGGCTTGTCCAGGTGCCCCCTGTTGGGCTCGTTGACGTCGGTGGGCAGCAGGGCGTAGTTGCTCACGACGTAGTCCTTCTGAATGCTCTCCTCCGACGGGAAGAAGTCCGTCGTGATGGGCAGGCAAGCCGGCAACGTCAGGCTCTTCCAGTCCACACCTTGAGCAACGATTGGAAAATGACTGCATACAGCGCTGTCGCCTTTTGGGATCGTTCCCTCATGAATTATACTAAAAGAGGTACGCACAAAATCAGGATGAAAGTCTACATGTCCACGATACTGATCACTACGTTAATTCCAAATACTTCACGTCAGGCAAACAAGCGAACATTTCAGTAAATAATATAGAGGATAATAATACGTTAATATATCCTATTGTGTAACGAAATGGTTCCTATTTTTCTACACGATTCAGAGTGTCACATGGTGGCTTCTGGTACCCAAAGGGTGCATTTGGCATGCGTGTCCAATGAGAGTCCAGATGGGCGAAGTGTTGTAATCAAGAATTTTTTAATTCTCAAGAATTTCTGCTCCAGAAATGGCTGGGCCAGCAGGCTATATAAATGAGGCGGTGAGCCGCGCTGCACTTCAGATCTGAGTCCGAATTAGGGAGGACGGAAAAGTTTTTTTGCGCCCGGGGAGGAGACAGGATGGTCCAGGTGACACTCTTCCTCTTAGTAGAAAAAAAGAAACTATTTCGTTCTTCAATAGGATATATTTTTCTACACGATTCAGAGTGTCACCTGGTTGCTTTGCCTAGCACCGCCCTGAGCTAAGCGAGAGATAATAGTAGAGGGGTGCCCTCGACTGACAAGCCGTGCCAGAGGTAATAAGGGGGCACCTATAGAAGACTAGTAGACGGATAGCTGCGTAAGCAGAGTGACTCGCATGGGCCTAGATAAGATGAACCCAGGGCACACATCGAGGGAGATGGTGATGGGAGAATTCATGCTAGTGAGAGGTAGACTAGCCGAACGTAGGTGCGTAAGGAACGGTCTCTTGGTGTACTCGAAGCAGTACGAGGTGAAGAGCGCCGGTTGAAGCTGCAGACCTGTTAGCCCTTCTAAGGGGACCTGTTAACCCTTCAAAGGGGACCTGTTAGCCCTTCAAAGGGAACCTGTTAGCCCTTCAAAGGGAACCTGTTAGCCCTTCAAAGGGGACCTGTTAGCCCTTCAAAGGGGACCTGTTCGCCCTTCTAAGGGGACCTGGTATCCCTACTAAGGAGACCTGTTAACCCTTCTAGGGGGACCTGTTAACCCTTCTAGGGGGACCTGTTAACCCTTCTAGGGGGACCTGTTAACCCTTCTAGGGGGACCTGTTAACCCTTCTAGGGGGACCTGTTAACCCTTCTAGGGGGACCTGTTAACCCTTCTAGGGGGACCTGTTAACCCTTCTAGGGGGACTGTTAACCCTTCTAGGGGGACCTGTTAACCCTTTCCAAGGTTGACCTGTTAACCCTTTCAAAGGTTGCCCTGTTAACCCTTTCCAAGGTTGACCTGTTAACCCTTTCCAAGGTTGACCTGTTAACCCTTTCAAGGGGGGCCTGTAAACCCTTTCAAAGGGGGACCTGTTAACCCTTTCAAAGGGGGACCTGTTAACCCTTTCAAAGGTTGACCTGTTAACCCTTTCAAAGGGGGACCTGTTAACCCTTTCAAAGAGGGACCTGTTAACCCTTTCAAAGAGGGACCTGTTAACCTTTTCAAAGGGGGACCTGTTAACCTTTTCAAAGGGGGACCTGTTAACCCTTTCAAAGAGGGACCTGTAAACCTTTTCAGAGGAAGACCTGTTAACCCTTCAAAAAGAACCTGTTAACCCTTCAAAAAGAACCTCTTAACCCTTCAAAGGGAACCTGTTAACCCTTCAAAGGAGGACTTGTTAACCCTTTCAAAGGGGGGCCTTTTAACCCTTCAAAATGGGACCTATTAACTCTTTGCCTAATTTTGTATCTCATCTGATAGTTTCCTAAAATATTATATTCCTCCCGTTCGAATAATGAAAGAATTGTTTTCGTCTACCATTTCGTCTCAACAATTCATGCAATAAATGTTTAAAAACCTGCAGTACAACAGCATCTGGGAAAAAATCTGCGGTCTAACTGAAGAAGCACGTTACGCAAAAAAAGTTTCATTATAACAGCACGAGCGTGAACCAGACCTGTGGTGATTGCAGCACTCCACTCTTGCTCCCCAGTGGCACCCCACAGCAGCGTGTCGTGGCTGGACGGCCCCAAGGTCACGAGGGAGGCACGATCTGGAGATGAAGGGGGCCATGAGAGACAAGATCGCGCAGGGAATTAAGTCTGCGAAGTGCGTTACAGCAGTGGCTTCCAGCTCCCTCCCTCCCTCCCTCCGCCGGGACATCAATTGGAAAGCAAGCACAGAAAAAATACATAACTTGGTAAGTTAAAATCAACACTAGAAGATAATACAGTGCCCCCTACCTACTAATATTCTTACGGTTATCGGTATTAGACGTTTAGATATTTGTTTCTTCACTACTAAGAACACACGTGACTGTGTTTAGAATAAAAACCACCACAGAGTACAGCCGTTACAAGGTGAAGACCTATCAGGCAAACAAGAGCAGCATTGATGCAGTAGCAGACCTAAGCATAAAAAGCAGACCTAAATGAAAATTATTTTCAGCGAGACGAGCGATAATTCGTCAGTAGAATGTCTTCAGGCTCCTGGATGGCCCAAACAGAGTTTCCAAGACCCATAACAAAACCGGCTCATTAGTAAAGTTTTTCAGTAGACTCGCAAATTACGAGAATTTTCACAGAACTCAAGCGACACCTCACGCAGGATAGAAGTATATCTCTTCCCGCAGAATGTAATGGCACCTCGTTAGAGCAATAGAATAAAATAATTATATTCACAAAAATTAAGAACACCTCGTTAGTAAGAACACGCCAGAAAAGGAAGTCGTGAACTCACGTTTGTGGATGCCTTGCATTGACGGGGGCCGGGACGAAGACGTCTGTAATGGAGGTACACTTAATGCCATGTGCACGTCAAGTCCAACGTAGAGACGAGTCAGTCAGTTGCCCTTGGCCCCTCACCATGATCGTCTCACTTATGCAAAAACTATACATATATACCTACTCAGATCTACTAAAAAATATATAGATCTACTCTCAAACTGTCAAATATTCTATTAACTATCATGAGTGAAAGATAGTGAGACTAGTCAGATCATTCGCAAAGTAGCATATTAAGCACCAAAAAAAAACAAGAATATTTCCCATTCACGCGTGTGTTTGCTTCCAATCCAACCCAAATTATTGAGTCGTTCTTCTTAGGGGACAACTGAGAACAAGTATGAAAAGCAATTCCTTATTTTAGGAGTGCGCAACAAATCCAGCGAGACTTCGTCATTTCAGACGCTCGGGTTGGTGATTGCTTGCATCTACATCGTACAAAAAAAGCATTCTAAAGGCTAGCTCTACGAATCATAAGCGACACGACCGACAGCAGTGGCTAAATTAAAAATTTATACTAGAATGGGTTGAAGACAAGAAATTTAATCTATATACCATCATCTTTCTTGCACGAGATTATTCAGATTAGATTATTGGTTAGTTGAAGCCTCTCTATTCACATGAAACGAGCTCCAAAGCAAGCGAAGAGATGGGACCATTCAGCATGAACTATTAAGAAATGGGGAATCTACGCAGGCGAGTTCTCACACAGGATCTCCCGCGCATATAAACAGTAAGTTAATTACGAATGAGAAGGAAAAAAAGATAAAAAAGAGATAACAAAGAAGGTTGAGAATCTGAAAAATGAAAATAACTTGGAGACGTCACAGACAGAAGTCCCCAAGACTTATCTATAGCTTTTGGAGGATACCGCCAAAAGCTATACCACGGCACCAAAAGCTACACCACGGCACCAAAAGCTACACCACGGCACCAAAAGCTATACCACGGCACAAAAAGCTATACCGCTGGGTTTCTGGGGACGCCAGTCCTCATAGCTCAAGTGTAGAGACGACGCTCCCCACTCACACTGCCAGCTCCTCCTTCAGCGACTCCTGCAGTAGCGCTCTTGCCGAGGTCGAGGTTATCGTTGGTGTTGACAGGGGCGTCCTGAGTGCTGGAGTCCTCCTCCGTAAGATCAGCCAGCGTCTCCTCCTCGAGCTCGTCCTCGGAGCTGGAGGGGTAGGTGGTCAGGTCTTTCTTGAGGGCGTCGTCCTCCCTGTGGTGCTGCTGGATCAGCGCTCCGGACACGTCTGTGCGAGACACAAGCACTCCATGAATATAGGTTAGGTGGCCACTCATTTGGTGTCAGTTGTATGTAGTGCGGCCTGTGACACACAGCAAGGTCACAGCACTCTTAAAAACCGTCAACAATCCTCGCCCTAAAAGAGCTCACTCTTATTAGAACTATAACACTCGCACAGGCAGTCTATACTGCTCACTCTCAGTTAAGGCTTTATTTCACGTCTTGGAGACCGTCTACACTGCTCACTCTTAGGGAAGATGTGGACCCATCTGCGGCGGTAGCTGGAGAGTTTGATGGTCGTGTACTTGGGGTCAAAGGGGTTGATGAGGGGAGCCCCTCCCGAGCCTCCTCGGTACGGCTGCATCAAGATGTGCAAAGAAAAACCACGTGAAACAAAAAAACACAAATTGTGAACTTGAACTACACACGAAATATGAGTAGAAGTAATGCTAACAACGAAAAACCTCGTATGGATTAATGTAATTTTCAGACTACATACCTTCACTGACAGCCTCGCTGATGAGGAATACGTACTAGAGAACCTGAAACCGTAAATTTTCTCCTATCCAATTTGCTGAGGGTGTAAATAAATGGTTCCACACAAGAAAAAAAATTGGCAAAAATTTAATTCCAAATTTCTTCGGAGAATAATCTATACATTAACACGCTTGTACCTACCATTCTGTCACCTTTGGCCACTTTGCAAGTGAAATTTAAGGTCTCGAGCGAAGTATCCTGGATACGGGTTGCATGTTTTGTAATAAAAAGCCAGTCTTCGCCGCACATTTTCAGTTTCCCTAATAGAGGTCAGACTACTCGCATAAAGAAAAAATTGTTCCCAAGGCCGGACTATCTCTGCCCTGAACCATTAATTAACCTATGTCCAACACTTGAGAGGACCATTTGTCATGGGCTGGTTTATCTAAAGTTTATCTAAATTTCTGTGAAATTTTCACGGGTCCTGCTAGTACTCAATAAAGCACCAAGCTTTCGGACCACGTCACGTTGGTCTCCATTCAGGCTAAGCGCAATTTGCCAAAAGCTGATTACAAGGCAAAATAAAATCATCAAAGCGTAAGATTATTAGAGTATACGTCAGGGGGCCAACACCAGTCCACCGTTTCTGTGGCTCCATCAGTGAGACTAGGTTCCAGGTTCAGGTTCGTTTTCAGTTTACATGGTAAACTTTTTAAGCAGTTGAAGTTATAGGAATGGCACGTGAATCTTACCTATCTGCAAAAGAACAAGTTAAAGCTACTTAGAAACACTAATTAGGTGCTAATGAGGACAGTCCGTAAAAGCCCCAACTCACATCGTGGGAAGAGACCTCCAGCTCGTCTTCTGAGACAGCGATGGCGGCGCTCGAGTCGCCCACTGCGGCAGGGAGAGGAGAGTGAGAGAAGAGTGAGAGAAGAGTGAGAGAAGAGTGAGAGAAGAGAGAGAGAAGAGTGAGAGAAGAGTGAGAGAAGAGTGAGAGAAGNAGAGTGAGAGAGAAGAGTGAGAGAGAAGAGTGAGAGAGAAGAGTGAGAGAGAAGAGTGAGAGAGAAGAGTGAGAGAGAAGAGTGAGAGAGAAGAGTGAGAGAGAAGAGTGAGAGAGAAGAGTGAGAGAGAAGAGTGAGAGAGAAGAGTGAGAGAAGAGTGAGAGAAGTATGAGGGAAAACTGAGGAAATGGTGAAGAATTGGAAACTTATGAAAAATTAGAAATTTGAAATCAATCAGAAATTGAACAACTGAGGAGGCAAAAATCAGAAAATTGCCAAAATAAAGAGAGAAAAACCTAATAACGAACATAATAAGTTCTGACGTGGTAAACGACAATAACTCATATGCCCAGTAAGTTCCGTAAAACATGTTTTCCAAACTAACCGCGCAACAACACATCAGGGCTGCAGAGACCAACCTTCCAGATTGAGGGCTCCGAAGGACTGAGGGTAGTGCTTGTTGTAGTGCCCGCGGTAGCTGGTGCCAGTTGGCGGCGAGGCCGCGACTGGGGAGGTTGTGTGCATCGCCGCAGCGGAGCTCGTTACAGCTCTGGCCGTAGGGCCACCGTCAGGCTCAGTCAAGCCAGTCTGAAAAAAACCCACTCACACATTAGTGAATCAGTTTAACCCTTTACCGAATGAATAATGTTTTTCAAATCCAGTTCCCAAGGGATGCTACCAACTTTTCATGCGATTGTAAATGCAGTTTAATTCCATGTAACAACATAAGGATGCTGCTGGTTTTTCATACAAAAACGAGTGCAGCCCTTTGTTGTTATATACTAGTAAACACAATGCCTCGTTCTGTGAGCTCTACCTTTAATGAAACAACTACTCCTTTGACAAAATAACCAACAGCTTCACAGGTGCTATGAGAAGAACGTCTCACAATTTCGAAAGACAAAATAAAACACAGAATTTACTCTCCTACATGAATGTTATAAATTTCATGTTCCATCATCACACCATTCCTGATTATATCAATGGAGCTCAGAGGTCAATGGTCCTGATACTGCTGAAACGGGAGACACGGCGCAGATCTGCACGCAGGGTGGACCATCCCCTGCACCAGGACCATCCCCTGCACCAGGA
>VOMN01081393.1:0-18970 GCA_014899125.1 Orchestia grillus | reverse complement strand
GAGAGGGGGGGGACTTCCTCACGGTCTAGAAGTGGGACAATTTGGGCACTTAGCTGTGTGTTTCTGTTATATGATTGTTTAATATGCATTTATGAGTGCATTAAAAGGCGTAAAAACTTTTCATTCATAATTTTATTCCAGTTTTATTTATTTATTTAGTCACTAATAAGCATTTGAACTGCAATATCCTTGATATTCCTATTTTATATCGTTATTTTTACTATTCAATGAATTGTAATTTATCTATACGACCAAGTGCATCGATATGGAAGGCTTATTCGACAATTTGGCGGCCTGAGAGATTGGATGGTTTCTCCCCCTCGCCCCCACTTAGCCTCAAAACCACTTCCTAAGCCCAAAAAAGTCAGGTGCTAACAATCAGGAATGCCGCGGGTCTACAAAGGTAATAAAAGTGCCGTTTTTGAGCCAATAAGACGTTCTACCTGACTTTTTTCATTGTTCAGAGTGTAAAGAGTGTATTTATATGTATGGCTCTCCTGTAAAATTTTTTTTTTGTAGTTGAAAGCTATCTTCATCTACAGTTTTCGTCGTACGGAAATGGTATACAACTCATTCGATAGGGAATTTTAATGCACATCGGAAACAGGAGCATAATAGTGAGTTTATTGAGTTTGAAAAAAGATACTGACCTCTGACTGAAAAAAAGTAAGAAAGATTTCATTTATTTGGGAAAAATTGCAATAAAAACTGAAAAATTATTGTCATCTAAAATTTTCTCCTGTTTCTCACTTTACTCACTAAGATGCACAAAATGATATGTGCCCCATTGTTCTAGGGCAAATATTTTGGGCGCCTATAGTCTTCAAAAAATGTTCAAAAATTACGTTTTCTTTTGATAGCTCGTTTTCTTTCAAGAAATCGAAAAAATGTTCATCGTCAAATGTGTTTCTTTTATCGAGTTACATTCGTGTGCGGAATTTGAAGCACATCTGTCCCATAGGGAAAACTCAGTGTCAAAAATTGGACGATCCCCTCAAAGTGTCAGAATATGGGACAGTGACGTAGCTACGATGCCAGATTTCGCCGAGAGGTGGCGTTGCCACCCCCATTATTTGAAACTACTAGTCTGCTCAAGTTCTCCGTAGTGTGACTGTCCTAAAAATTTCCTCACAGCATGATCAAGTCAGTAGCTCATAATGTAAATATTGTTCGCATTGGCTAATTCAGAGAGAAGTAAACAATTTATAAAGCCACAGTATCAAGTTAATTTAATGCATGAAAGCAAAGTGAAAGGTAATCTTTTATTAATACAACCCTCTTCGTAGAGTACCTCTTCGTTCGACTCCGCTCAGCCACAGAATGACTGACCAGGATTCTAACTCTGATGAGCGCAAGAGGTAAACTTTGAGGCTCCTCCAAAATATGAATTATATTAGAAAAAATCAATCGGCCGAGAAACTGATAAAATCGATAGTTTAATCTCTAGTGTTTGTGCTGTTGGATAGTCTAAAAAAAATGAATACCGTAAAAAGACAAAATACAATATACAGCTAATATTACAATATTATTATTCGTATAACTTTTAAAGGCAGTATGCTAGAGTGGTAACAAACTATTTCTTGCTGGCTGTCTTATAGTGAAAAAGTAAATTTCATCTGAATAGATAAAATGAATGCTGGGGCTAATGTGTTCTGTTCTAATGATTGCATTCTGTTCATACCATTTCTACCTGGTTATTAGGAAAATAATGACCGTTTCAGGAATTCAATTCCCAAATTAGATGTTATTTCGGTATTTTCCTTGTGTTCTTGGTAAGCAATGATTGATACGAGTACGTGCTCTCTAATAATTTCCTAACTATTTCCTCCAGAAGAAAACATTAAGTCTATTAAACCTATAAGTTTGAACTTGAAACGGGAGATTCGTTTGCATTTCTCCGATGAGTTATAAATTGGTCACAACGCTTTCCAGCCAGCTGTCTCAGTATCAATAGAGCATAGGGAGAAGGCTCCGCTAGTGATGAGAAAGTAAGAATGTGGTTTCAGGAATTTCGTAGTGATGAGCATTGCATATGAAGAAGGTAGAGGACGGCCATGTAATCATGACAATGGAAAGTCGAGAGTAATTGTTGAGCACATTCGCTTGTGAAGCTTTTTCCTCACGCTTTATTGCCATTGCCAGCTGTTAAATGATTGAGTGAAACTTCTGAAGAGCAGGCAAAAGTCTTCTTTTTTAAGCTAAAAATTATGCCATAATTCTATTTAATAATTTTCTAGAAGAGGTAGGTTGGCCATTTTTAAAGAAATGATATTGATCATAATGTACGTTGAAACTTGCTTGAAATACCGCGAAAGTACTATGACGCAATCAAATTTATACCGCTATTATCCACCAAATAATCCAATACATTGTATCCTTCATTCTTAGGCTTATATGCACAATTAAATAAACAGTAACATTGGTTGGTGTTTCAGCGTGGCAAACGAATGAAATAGAAAAAGTTTTAAATAGAATTATCATGTATATTACTCATGATAAACTTAGTTTTCTTGATTACGATATTGAATTGTCCAAAAATCAGCGTATACTTCTCGCTATGTTACTTCTATAGATTTTTAGAGTGGAATATTTTCGTTTGATTTTTATACGACCTTGAGGCTGATTGGCGGTCATGGAGGACATGACCATCACGGCACGCAAGCCTTCATATGCTAGTACGTAACAAGATACTTTTTATTTATTCATCTATGAGTGTAATGCATAATTCTTCAAATACTTTGTCCTCCACTCTTCACTGAGTTGCAACAATATAATAATGATGACTCATTCAGCATAATATTCAGGAAGAAGTTTTAAGAACATTGGTATAAATTTATTTCTTTTTCAAGTAATTCATGCACAAAATCTTTTTCTCAATAAAATTTGATGATTTAAGAAAATAGTTGATATTTGCTTACTCATATCAGAATATCGACTAGTTATTGAAATGAGCAACTCAGACGTGATGGCAAGCAATAACAGTCTTGAGGTCCTTAAGACTTAAACTAAAAAGCAATTTAGTTTTATTTTATTCTGATGCTTCGTTCATTAGCTGTATCAATAAAAAACACGAAGACTTTGTTTTAATCAACGAATCCTTTATTGCCGTACTGTTTTCTTATCATCGTTTTGATTTGGTATCATTACTACCAGATGCCCAGGAAACACGACGCCATGCGTTATGGGCTATGTCACCCTTAACCTAATTTCCCCATTTTTATCAAAATTTTATGACCGTTTTCATTTTTACGTATGCGTACATTCACTCCTCGTGCTTCGCAGCTTGTCCATTTTTGTTCTGAATGTACATTTGCTATGTTTAGGCTCAGGATCATTTCTTAACAACGATCAAAAATATCCATGAATGGAGAATTTTATAGTTCAGTTGTGTATGTTGAAAAAATTATTATCCCTACATTCAATTAATTGATTTCGTTAGTTTCAATTCGTTCGACATTTGCCTGTTTGATGAATCTTCAACTTTCATTATGTGTACACTTATGGTCTTTCAAGTCCAAACTGGGCATATCAAACCGTAACAACCTTAAAATTTTTCGTGATATCAAGCTTTTCAAGCCCTTTAGGTTTTATTTAGTGGTAAACTGTGTTATTTGAAATTCACAATGCGTCCATCTTAAAATTCCTAAACTACATTACAATAATGATGATCTAAACGTCTGTCAAATACGCCTAACATATAACGTTCAACGCGTTTAATTATCAAGAATAATTTATCTGAGATTTTATCCAGATATTATGTAATCAATATTATTTTTAAATTTTACGATCAACCATCAAAATTACTTTTTATTTTACATTACTATCATAAATTACTTAACTAATAATACTCTTTAATATTACGTTTCATACATTTCTACTGAATATTTCTTACCTAACGTTCCTATTAAATTTCTCGTACTTAGCACAACTTTCAGACATTAAATATCTATTAGGTTATTCGGAAAATTATGGCCGTTGCAGGAATTCTGTTCTGCAATTTTTTTTAGCTTTGCATTTCCATTCTTTTGGGGATACTTCAGTATCCTTAGTGATATAAACATGCTGGTCAACAATTTTCTAACAATTTCCTCCAGAATATATTATTAAAACCAATAAGCCCACAATGTGAAACGTAAAAATATTTTATACAATTTTATAGTTTAAGTTCAAGATTAGGCACAATGCTTTTCAAACAGCTGGCAGTATCAACAGAGCATGGGTACAAGGCCCCACGAGTGACGGGACAGTATGAAGGTGGTTTGAGAAATTTCGTAGAGGTGATGGGCGCTTTGAAGAAAAAGAAAATATATGCCTGTCTTGAACTCTTTAGAATGAACATTTGAGAAAAACTATCATGTAAAATCCTCATTCTCATAGATGATAAAACTGTTGTATCACTTATCCTTCGCATACTCTATTGATATTGACAGCCGTTGAGGAAGCGATGTGACCAAGCTATACCTCATGCGTGAAAAGTAAGCGGAGTCTTCTTTCTTATTCAAAATGATGAGCTTCTTCGCATTCATAATGTTTTTTGGAGGAAGTAGATTGAAAATTATTAAAAAGTACGTATCAATCATCATGTATGTTGAACTTGACAAAAATACAGTGAAAATGCCGTTATGATATTGAATTTCAAGGTGGAGTTCCTGATACGGCCTTTATTTTTCGAACACTTTAAAATATAGTTCTAAAATATTGTGAACAATGTAGTAATGGACTATTTCGAATCAATAATAGTTCTCAAATACTTCTAGTAAATTAAAACTACTAAGTATTACGAATGTAACCTAACAATAAAATGTTATGTTAACGTTAAAAATCTAACTTAACTTTCTTGTATTACGCATCCAACATTACTCTCAAATATTTCATATCTGAGATTAATATTGAATATGAAGTATCTAAATTCTCTGTGAAATATCTGTTTTCTAACATAAGTTTCGTACGTTATGTGTCTAACATGTTTACAAAATTTTACAAATCTACCGTAATTGCCTAACATTTCTTATCTATCATAGCTATCAAACATTACGAATTCATTCTAACTGTATAATATTTCCTGAGGAAATTATAATTAGTGTCAATGCTTAAATATCAATACGTAATTTCTATAAAGAATTTTATATCTTATATCGCTCTCAAGTATTACGTACCTAATATTATTTTAAAATAATACGGCACCCATAATTGCTAATTGTAAGTAACTGAATTACTTCATTAGTCATAATTTTTTAAAATTGACTAATCACAAAAATTTCCCCAAATTCTCAATTTTGTCCACAAATTTTACACCAATCAACGCCCCATCAATACGCCATCAAGATACCAACAACATGCAATCTATACTCCATCGATGCTCCATTGAAGCTCTTTCAATGCTCCATTGAAGCTTTTTCAATGTTCCATTGAAGCTCTTTCAATGCTCCATTGAAGCTCTTTCAATGCTCCATTGAAGCTTTTTCAATATTCCATCCAAAAATGAATCAAAAATCTATTAATATTCCGTCAATACTCGAACTATATTAATTCTTTATCAATATTCCATAAGTGCTACTCAACAATAATCTTTCAATACTTCATCAGCATTCCATCAACAATTCATTAGTATTTCATTAAAATTATATTAATGAATCCAAGTCCCTATAATATTTTAATACTCCCATACTCCATCAGTAATGCATCAATACGCTATTAATATTCCATCAACATTGCACCGATATCCCATTCATACTCATCAAAATCCACCAATACCCATAATGATTCTAAGAATATCTTATCAGCTTAATCAATACATTGTCAATATTTGAACTCTCTATCAGCACTCCGGTAATACTTCATAAATTCTTCATCAATATTTCTCATCACTTATCAGCTATTTCAAAAATATTTCAACATTTAACCAATACTCCATTACCCATCAACATACCGTCAATGTTTCTCAATGATCAATACTCCGAAAACATCCATTCAATACTGCAATGAATTATCAAAATTTCACCCATATTGACTCAATATTTCAATAAAATTTTCATAAATTCCTTGTTCATACTCCATCAATATTTCATTAATACTGCATCAATACTCCACATATACCCCACCAAGACTCCAATAATTTTTAAATATTCTAATAGTACTTTATAAGTATTCGGTTATTACTCAGACCAGTACTATCTTATCAGTACCCTATCAACAATGCCTAATACGTATTCACTACCAAATAAATAATCTGATAGCACTCTAATCTGTGCATTTGACAAGTAGGCTATCAATACTGGCATCACTCCGTCAACACATCATTAACATCTTTCTAACTCTGTGGAAAATCATCAGGCCTAGTGAAATACACGTTGATTAGCTGCTATGCTTCAGGACACTTAGTAAGCTCTGAACTTAGTTGCGGGGGTCACTGACGAATTTAAGACTCATTGACATCTGACTGAAGTACGCTGCTTTTGCATTTATTAACTCTTACAAATGTGTCTTAGACAAATTTACGCCACGCAACCTCGTTGTTCGGAAATTGTTCTTCTTTTCTGAAGAACAATTGTTCTTCTTTTCTGAAGTTCTGAAATTCATAGGGCACTTATTCATCACACCTTTCGGTTTATGTTTAGCTAGCAGCTGACAGGAGTGTCCAAAAACAAATAAGAATGATCCGACGCTAATAAAGCTGAGGAGGGCCCTCTTCATCTTTGCGTAGTCATATTTTCCTCGAGAATTCTTTATTGAAATTTAATCGTTTGAACATATAATGAATAATGACTTTGCAAACACTGTATATTCAAGTTTGAACTGAGAATATGTTGTCATAGTTAAGTGACTCGTGGTTACACCTAGAGATATAATTTCAGAAATATTGACGAGTAGCCTAACTTTTGAATTAGCATCAATTATTCAATTATATAATGCAACGCAGTCTAAAGAAACTAATCTGGTCAAGTTGATTTTTAAAGTTTCAAAAATACCGTGCGGAGTAACTTTGATATTTGAGTTAAAATTGGAGTCTTATTTTATGTGAAAATTAGGTTCGCTTGAAAACTGCTTGGTATAATCTTACAACGAAAACTGTTGAAATTGTAATGAAGAAGCACAGCGTAGCCGAAATAAATTGTTCACCTGTATTTCACAGATTAGAATCATTTTCCTCTACATTATTGCTACGTCTATCTGTTTGAACAGAGAATATTTGACAACACTTTAACAGCACTTAAAATAACCAATAACCTCTTACAAGTATATTTGTTTCCCAACCTTTTGTCCGAAATCTAAAGAATGAAAATGCTGGTTCATTGATTGTGATAGATTCAAAAGTCAGTACAGTGGGACTTCGGTGTTAGTTTCCATGGTATCATCCACATACACTCAAATTTTTTTAAACAAGGACATCTTCAATGCAAATTGAATTCTGATCTTTGGTATCTTATTAAACCCCGCATGGTAATATTGACTTTACTAAATCTACTTTTATTTACCTACAATGTCTGATTTTAAGGGCATTATACTCTGATTAACGGCATTCAAGTCGGCATCAACCGACGGACAGGTTTTGATGACCACTTTGTTCGCCATACTTGAAATTTGGTGGAGCCGCTTAGGAGACGGGAATGAGCTGGAACGTGACATCACCACCTCTTTGATATCTCTGTTACCAATACATCCACCAGAAGAAGCCAGATGTGAGGTGTTTTTTTTTTTTAAAGGGATATTCAACTTCCCAGGAGCAGCTACATCACTTTCTGCCTGGAGAGAAAGTTTTCCTCCCTGTTGATAATTTAGGGCGCGTCTCGGGAGAGCAGCATCAGCAACACAGTTTGGAATGCCGAACGTCTGGGCTGGATACATTCGTTTGGGGTCTGAAATTTTGTTCAAAGGCCCGACTGACGATGATCGACTTGGTGAAGAAGTCACTTTGCAGTATCCGCAAGAGCAACTTTTGGGATGTTGGGTAGAGCTGTGAGCCATGGGTGACATTGGTTGCGTAAGCCCTGTCACGGCTGGGATAATTTGCACAAACGGTAGAGGGGACTGCACCATCGGAGATGGCAGAGATTTCATAGAACTTGTCTTAGGAGATACGGGAGAGTACGCAAAAGCTGATGAAACAAGTGGATACACCATGGGAGAGATCGGAGACTGAACCATGGGTGAGGGTGCACCGTGGACCATTGGAGACATAGGAGAAGGTGCCACAGCGGGTGAGGGAGGCACGTGAAATACAGATGTCATCGACTGTCTTTCATTCGATGGAAAGTCACTATATGATGGACTTTCAAACGATGTCTGGGAGATCGAAGTGGCCTTAGATGGCTCAGACATTTCGTAGTAAGCGCTCTGAAATGGTTTAGCCGGAATGGGGTGGAATGCTTTGCTAGTAAGTGAATCAGACACGCAGAAGAGGCGAGTGAAATGTCCAAAAGTGGACAGAGAGATTTCAGGAAGGGAACCGGACAGGCGGTCGGCAAGAAGTGTAGACTTTGGTTGTTTCTGTAAGGTTTTAGGGTTTCCGTTATCAGGAAGATTTTCTTGGGACGATGCCTTCATCATCCCATCAAATAGCAAAGAGTTGTTTTCTCGAGAGGCTCGTCGGAAACAGAAATCTGGATCTTGAATTTGCCCTTGAATGCACTTTGAATCACCCTTTGAAAGCTTTAGGTCGAAGTTCTGCGACACGAGCTGGTTTCGAGACTGAATTTGGATAGTAGGATCAACACTGGACTGATAGTCAAAACTGCAATACTCCTGCTGTTGCTGCTGTTGTTGCTGTTGCTTCTGATGTTGCTGCCGTTGTTGTTGCTGTTGTTGCTGTTGTTGCTGTTGTTGTTGCTGTTGTTGCTGCTGCTGTTGTTGTTGCTGCAGTTGTTGCTGCCGTTGTTGCTGCTGCGGTTGTTGTTGCTGCTGTTGTTGCAGCTGTTGTTGCTGTTGTTGTTGTTGCTTGTGTTGTAGCTGTTGGAGCTGTTGTTGTTGTTGCTGTTGGTGTTGCTGTTGTTGCTGTTGTTGTTGCTGCTGCTGTTGCTGTTGTTGCTGCTGTCGTTGTTGTTGTTGCTGTTGTTGTTGTTGTTGATGCTGTTGTTGTTGTTGCTGCTGCTGTTGTTGCAGTTGTTGCTGATGTTGCTGCTGCTGTTGTTGCTGATGGTGATGGGCTTTAGAACGGTTCTGATGCCTAGGAGTGGGCATATTCACGTCATCACTTCGAAAAGTGTGATCAATTTGGGATTGACAGTGCTCAAATACTTTATTATTTTTTTCCTCGTACTTGACCTGATCTAGTCCAGTTGCTCCCAGTGTGTCTCTTCCAATTTGTGTGTCCATCAAACCGTGTTGTACATTGTCAAGGCAGATGACTGGTTTCCTCAACGGGGATTGATGTTCACAGTCTATTTCCTCCCCATGAAACTTCCCTTGCAAATCCCTTATTCCGATCCCTTCATTTGGCACCTGGTTTATCTCTGGATCTTTATTCTCATCGCCTATTAAGCGTTGGAAATTTGGGGCACTTACAAACACGGTAGATCCAGGAAATGAGCTTCCTCTTTCGGCGTCTGGATGGTTGACAGATCCCGGCATAGAAGAACTCTGAAAAAAAGTTTCATAAATTTGCCTCCTCCATAGAAACTCCTACATCAAGGGTATATTTTTCATCTTGAGCTTCAACTCAAACATAATAACCAGAAATTCAGTAAAATTATCAATCCTACTTAAAATACAACACAAAAGTAATAATTCAAACTCGTGTCTCATGGATCCTAGTCAGATCTTTAAATTCTTAATTAAATATTCAGTACATTTTGATAATTTTAGTAAAGAAAAGAGGTCTCACCTTCTCAGAATCTTCTGTGGTCTCTTTTGAAAATGAATCTGCGAGATTATAATTTTGACGTGGCTCCTTTGGTTGCAACGTTCCAACATCAGTGTTTTTCATTAAATACACTTCGCTCCAACTAAACGAAGACTTCCTCTTGGCAAGCTCCGACGGATACTTCTCACCCTTCCTTTGGTGTTCATATCCTTCTTTTTTCAGAACTCCTTGGTTTTCCAGTTCCCATGAAGCAGGCATTTTTCTCCCCATGTTCCCTTTAGAAACTTTCATTATTATGTCCCTTTTCGCCGAGCAGATGAACTTCTCAAGGCTTGTGGTTCCATCCCTGCGGCCTTTAATATGTTGTCGCCCCGGGGTATCCTGAAACGACGCTGACTCAACGTTCGTCAGAGCCATCTTTTCACTACACTCAACACCGTCTCGAGTTTGGTATCGAATGAAATCGCCATCCCTGTATTTCAGAGGCTTACTTTTTTCTGTGAAATTTACACCCTGCCCACACAAATACTCATACTTTTGGAAACTCTTGGCATCTCTATCCTCTCTCATAGAACGATCTCTGCTGGGGGTTGTGGATGATTCGCCCTGCATCTTCTCATCCAGTTGACGTCCTGAGTAGTTCTCGCGTTCATCTTTGCTCCTTTTCCGCTGTTTCTGAACACGATGCTTTCGGTGTGAGTCTGTTGATAAAAAGGTTAGGTAAAAAAACAATGAAGTACTCAGTAACTAAAGATATTTTTTGATCGAAACAAGCTTTGCAAAGCACAGTATTGCTCATTTTTGTAATCGTGGTTCAAGCCATCATACCCTCGCAATTCAATTGATCGCTACAGTGAAATTGAGAAGTTTAGTTTTATTTAGGCAGAACTTTGAATTCATAGTTTATTTAACCATGAAAGGTAATATTTGTTTCAATACGTCTAGGTGACAGGAGAAACAAAGCGTAAATGAAGATACTCCCACAAAAGGTCAGTGCTGCTAGCTTCTCTAGGAGAGAAGTAGAGCTAGGAAACGGCAAGGTAAAACCTCACAAAAATACTTATGACTCATGGTTATAATTCTGCTTTGAGCAGTAGGGTTGCACTTGAAGCCTTAAACTTTTGAGGCGCACTAACAAATGAAGACACTATCTGTAAACTTTCTTCTCTCTCTGATATGAGCTTAGAATTCCTACCTTTCTCAAATGAGCACCAAGATCCTATTGTACTTAAATTTGAAGCTCTTCTTGGAAGATGTATCGCATTAACTAAGCTTTTGTTTGTAAAACTACGTTCCGCATAAGTAAATTCCTCAAATTTTCAGAATAGGCATTAAATTGAAGTTTTAATCCTTTGACTTCTCAGCTTTCAGGTTGAAATATTAAAATGAGGCTTGTGTATCAGAATTTAACTTGAAGTTCTAATTTGGGACTCTTAGGCATGAACTGATTATTGTAACCATCATAAACTGATCATTAACCGGTCAGTTGATTAGTTGCTGAACTGATTAGGATGGAAGTAGATTAGTTATGATTGTAATTACCTGATTTGGACTGTAATTAACTGAATCAGATCGTAATTCATACATTGTTATTTTATTGTACTAATTATTATTGTTTAGAAAATTACAATTAATCGACTATGACTTTCTTTGACTACGTATTATAATCACTAGAAATTTTTCGCGTTAAGTAATTTACAATGATTTTAAGTTGTTTGTCATCTTCCGACGTATTGATAATGGGTGTCATTGATTATGATTACCACTAGTTGATTAATATTATCAATTAAAATTTAATCGTAATCAATTAAGATGCTACACTTGGAAGAAAAAAGCTCAAAACTAAAAAAAGTATGCCACTTAAGTCGAGGTTTTGAAATGTGCAATAAATTAGTACCTAGTGATGTACAAAAACTCATCTAAAAAAAACATGAGAAATAGGCTTCAAGTCCTAAAATATTATTCAGTTTCCCGAGTTTAAATTAAGCGTTAATGATCAAGTTTAAATTTTTTAGTTAACATCCATAAGTATTAAAAACCACGAAAGTGAAGTAGACTTCATCAAAATACTACACAGCAGAGGTAAAATAATTAATTTGAATTAATTTCATTCACACCATTTTCAGTTTGGTTGACAATGGTTCCTTTCAAAACAATATATCTCTGGTGTCTCGAGTAAAATATACTTTTGTTCATCTTTTTTATTTCTATTCTTCTGCAAATCATTCTTTTATATTGCTTTTCTACCAACAGTTCAAATTTTAGGTCTCGTTGCTTGCAAGGATGGTTTCTAAAAGAATGCTGGCATTTTCAAAATATTTTTTCGCTCACTGAAACTTGAGGTGCACATTGGGCCGGGCCAACGGCTCTTTGAGGATGCTCTCTATTCATGTACACTTTAACATCGACGTACGAACACCTTTCCATGACGAAAAAACCGGCATACAAAGAAAAATTCGTTAGAAAATTTGTGTTGACTTACGAATTATGTGGTATCAGTAACTGTCTGAAAAGAAATGAGCCCCTTAAAAAGACATATTTTGCTACATGGCTTGACTTTGCTAGGCCAGATTTAAATTTGGTTAACGGGGAAGTTTAATTTAAATTGAAGACAACGTGAACTTGCTTGGGTTGCATCTGAGTTTGATTTAGTGGAAACTCATATAATATTAGTAAAAAAAATCTTTTGTGTTTCATTACTCCAGCATGAACAGGCGTGCAATTTTAGCTAGTTACTGTACCACGCATATTCACATATATTCTTTATGAAGATAATATTATAAATATCGCACTTATGAATATGATTAAGTTAAGTACATCTAATCTACTGGACTAACTTTGCTGTCTTTGCTTGTTCGAGACCCAAAGACGTGGGAGATGGTTTGGAGAAGATTGCTGATCTTTGCCCATGGTCGAGCTACTTGGTTTTTGTCCATGATTGCTTTCCAAATCGTCGGCCATTTTTGCTTGATCTCCGGATTCTTGGGCGTTTAATTTAAGGTATGAATCAGGTCCACCACAGGTATTTTGATTGCTTGATCCGTTCAAAAATTCACTTTCCAAGAAAAACTCTAAAGACGAGCATTTTGAATCTGAAGTCGAGGATGTCACATGTCTAGACGATGAACTCAGGATAGAGTCGAGTTGCTGCAGTTTGGAATATCCTTGCTGAGAATGCTTCGATTTATCTGACGACTTTGTTTTGTCACTAGCATTCGCGACAGAGGAGTTCGAAGCTTGAGAGTGTGACTGTGAAGGATTGTCAACGCCACGAGTGTGTTTTTCTGGTCTACTTTTGTTGTGCTCTCGGTGCCCTAATAGTGAACCTTTCGATTGATGCGAATTCTCAATTTTGAACTGGTTTTGCGAGTAATCACCCGTTCCTTGGGAAGGTTCACCATGACTGTTATTTTCTATTTTACTTGGTTCAATAGTTTTGAAAGTGTCAGTCAATCCATCAAAAAAATCACCAGCAGGGTTGAATCCCTTATTTTTCCGAGGCTTGTGATGCCTCCCATCATCCCGAGAATGAATGGACATCTGTGAGAAGTTATGAGACTGGTCGTTCATCTGATGAGCTACAATACCTGCCTCCGATAATGGGTATACTGGAGAATCAGAGATCTTATATCGAGCTCCCTTGTTTTCATTAATTTTTTGATACGATGACCTCTGCTCATTCTGATACTCGGGTTCAACTTGACAATTGACCATCCCAGTGTTAGGATTGCCTACAGTTTTACATACTTGGTTCTTAGTTGAAGGTGGCTGATAATTGTGAATGTGGTACGGAATATTTTTCTCTTGTCCAATTAGGGCTGATTTGTCTACGGAAAACATAGGCATATAAGGTTTCTCAATAGAGTTAGAATGTTGCGATACGGTTCGAGCATCTCTTGAAAAACCACTTGGCTGAGTTATCGTATTGATCGAACCTGAGTTCATCAAATTTTGCTTCTGCAGAATGTTTCCATCTTCAAACGATGCTGCAGCGTTAAGAAGACCATTACTAGATCCCGTCATAGGAGCCATTGGTTGAGTATAGATAGTCGTATTTTGTGTGTGGATTTGCAGCCCTGTCCCAGGTATGGCGTGGTGAGGAATACAGGGCGCATAATACTCGTGTGCTAAAGTTTGTGGAATTTCGTTCGTGAGGAAAGGGGGCGGTCCTCCAAGAACCGTTGGTCTCATGTGCATTACATTGAATGGGGCACAAATGGTGGCACCTTGGGGAACAGCACATCCATCTGAGTAGCTGTAAACTCCTGGCATGAAGTGAGAAATGGTATAATTAACGCTTCGTTCATTTTCAACATATCTTTGGGTTTGATTGATGGATTCAGAATTGCCTGTCATCGATGGTTCACCAGAATCGTACGTTCTTTTTGTGATCTCTTGAGATTGATGTCCAGGATAGATTCTTTGCTGTCTTAAAGCTTTTGATTCATTATTCGCAGGTTCATCATGATCAACCGAATACAATGCTTGTAACTGAGTTTGTTCAATTGATGGTTTCTGATGATACGGATGTTCCCTTTTACTCTGTTGAGCAAAGTTTTGCTGCTGAGAATTTAACTGCTTATGAAGATTTTTCCTCACAGGCTTTTTTTGAGGAGTATCAACAATTGTTCCGTCATCTTTTGGACTCCACCCATTTACGCTTTTACAAGGTTTCTCATCCAGTATTTGATCATTCCGACCACGGACTGGAAGATTGGAAAAACCAGAGCCACATTGCTCTTTCATCAATTTCCCGACGTGATTTTCATTGTTTTGATTTAGAGACAAACTATGAACTTGCACATCAGCCTCTCGTGTCTGAGCTTGGATATCCAGTAGTTTTGATTGCTCATTATTGTGCTCAGGTTTCACTATCTGAAATTTCCTGTGGTTGTCTGTTTCATGGTGACGCTGCTGTTGCGAGTTGAACAGGACCTGCTTCGGCTGCTGTAGCTGATTTTGGCCTTTTTGTTGTTGTTTGAGTCCAACATCGGGATTGAATTGCTGTTGCGCACTGTGGTTCGAGACATCCTCTCTCTGGGAGTTACTTGAGTAATTTTGTTTTCGTTTTTGAAAATTTTGAGATTGTAGGGGAACTATTTCATCTTTCGCCTTTGGTTGATCATCGCCAAGCACTGAGTTGTCGTCTTTTTCTTGTTTTGAAGCTGTTAAACTGGATTCGGTGCAGTTTGGTCCTTTCTCAAGCTGCTGATTTGATTGAAATTGAAAAAATTGTTGCATTTCTTGATGATTCTGATACCTGTTGATCGAATCCTGCTGTTTTTGATGTAACTCTTGCTGGGACGAATATTTATGGTTGCCATGATGTTCTTTTGATAACTGATTACACCCACCTTGAAAGTTTGTAGACTGTTTAGATAAAAAATGTACTTCTCTCCCATCAATACGGCTTTTCTTAGTACGATGATCATTCTTGGAATTTAGGTTTGAAAGTCGTTCTCTTGGAGATCCTCCCAGATCTCTCTCAAGCAAGTGTCTAAGCTTTGAAGTGCTGCATTGATTATTCAAATCTCCCGTAACTACTCTTTCGCTGTTACTAGCAATCGTTTGACATGAAGACGACTCTTCATCGACAAAAAATTTCAGTAAATTTTCCTCATAATTTTCTGAGAGAGAAGCGATCGATCGAAGAGTGTTGTATGACTTGACATCTTGGCTTATACTTGGAACTTCCAGCCCGTGCGTTTTATTTTTTTCTTTATTTTCGACAACCTTATCCACATAGTTCTGTTCTGATTTTTCTTTATCAGTGCAAGGACCTCGGCCCATGATATTTCCGATGAGAACGCTTGGTTGGGGTAGTTGATTTGAATCAGTATCCAGCTTCAAAAAGTCGTCCGTGGATGTTTCTCCCCCAAAGGCGTCAGTGAAAGAGTTTCCATCCGTTTTGATGACTTCAAAATCAAGGGCCCGTAGGGGTGGGTATTCTGAACTCTCTTCCAAAGTCATAGTGGCGTTCATTAAACTATCATCCTTATTTTCAAGCTCTAAGATATTACCTGGAAGGTTGTTATCGACGATATCGAACGACAAAGAATCAACTGGATTTAAATCATCAAGTGTCAACGACTGACGGTCATTCACAAGTTTGGTCACTTCTAGTTCTGGAAAAATAGTGCCAGAATCTGTAGCATCGACTGAACAGCTGCTCAAAAGCATTGGGTCGCTCTCTGCTTTCTGGAAAGCTTCCAAATATGGATGAGACGCCGACTGCTGCGGGGGCGGTTGAAATTCCATAGGTTCTCCCATGAACTTTTGTCCATCTTTGGCCACGTCAGACAAGGGTTGTTGATTTCGACGTGATAAAAATGGTTGAAATTGTTTGTCCTCGGTAATCATTTTTTGAGGACTACATTCTCGTTCAAAATGCGGTTTTATCGACTGTCGAATGTTCTCTGAGTTTTTAACGAGGAACGTGGAATCTTCTGGTGCATTCGGCTGGTACTTCCCATTTTGCTCTTTTCCACAGGCTTGGTTATTTTGAATGTCAGGATCGGTCTCAGCCTTCACCATGAACTTCCCTGCATTTTTTACAGAGTCAGTCTCTAGCAACACTTGGTTTTCATTCACGACATTGGGGTTATCCTTTTTGTCAGTCATGGCAGAGTTTGATATAAGATGTGCAAACTGCTCGGAGTTCACCGCGCATCTGTTCTGCTCTGCTCGGCCTGAACTGTTCTTACATTGTTCTTCGAAGCTCTGGATTTTCTGGAAGTATCGCTGATTGTGTTCAGGCTTGCATTTAGTTTCTGGATCATTTTTTTCGGCAAATGAACAATTCTGAGAAGCGCAGGAAGAACTAACCGCTTTGTCTTCGGTCAAAGAAGAACTTTGGAGGTTCGTCGAGTTGTCGTTGTAGTTAGGGGATGAACCATTCAGTTCTGCCTTTATATCGTCGTAACTGTGGGAAAACAAAGAAGACTTTAGATTCACATTCAATCGTAGTTTCACAATTTAAATGCTCACGAATGAATGCGTAAAATTAAACAGTAACTGGACGTGAATGGAATAAAAATACATCTCATTTATACTGCCTGACCTTGCCCAAGCGGCCACGGCGATCGAACAGAAATGATAGGGACACATCATACTCGTAACTAAATCGCGTTACGAGTTCCAAAAGTGCATTCTAAATCGAAAGTACTATTTGCATTAAGTGCTACAGCTTCGAGCACAATATGAAAGGACTATATAGAAAGTAATGGAAAATCTATATACTATTTCTTCCGCTCCCTTCCGTAGCCTTATGTTATTTTACTGTTTTTAAAACTTAGACATCTATGTTTTCAATTTTGAATCTCGCACAATGGCAATATACCTGATATTACAGCATTATATATGACGATTCCGTTATACCTGGCGTTACCACCACTCCACACTGCTACAACACTATTACCACGCCGAACTTTCACTAGTTATACCATGCTTCGTCCAACTTTCACATTTGACACTACTGTCACACAACCTCACTGCCTCGCACTACCGTCCCACCTGACCACGGTGTTGGTGCACACCACAAATTCTGGCTTGCTGTTCCACTGGTGGTAGCTGATGTAGTAGTGGCTCTGCAACCACACCCACTGATGACCTTTCGTCAAGAAACGGTAGTAGCAGGAAGACCCTTTTCCCGTTCTGATCACTGCGGGCATAAAACCTTATTAGGTTGGGTTAGGTTTGATTAGCTAAACCACGGTTAAATTAGCTTAGGCTTGATTCTTTCGGACAAGATCGGATTACGCTTGAGTGGGCTTAGAATTGTTACTAAGTATATCAGCAGGTTTGTAAAGGGCAATATTTTAGAGAGGCAGTTAGCCGCAATAACATTTACTAAGGGTACACCAGCTTATGGTTAGACTGATCAACTAAAGTTTGTTTACAAGCGGAACTTCAAATGTTAACACTTTGACTGCGACGTGCGCCATATATAGTACACGCGATCATCTAACCTAACGTAACGAAAGCACTTACGTATATGAATACAAATTTTTAATTTTTCTAAAATTCGTGTTCTTTACTCGAATAAGCTAGTTCAGATTATGGGGGAAATGAATAGGACGACCAAATTTGTGACATCAAAATTTTCAAATTTAAATTCACAGCGGAAATTTTTGTCGACATGAAATATTTCCTGCGTGGAGAATCGCAGTAGAAATGTTAAGTTATCTTCATATCCAAAAGGAAACATATTTACTTTTAATTTTAATCAGCTTGCGTGACATTACAATATTAAAACATGAGTAAGCATCAGGTAGTGCCTGAAGAAAATTTGCCTTCGGTTAAACAAGGTTTGAATTCTGAACTTATCACAGGGCCAATACAACATCATGGATGGGTGTACAAAGTTCGCTAATATCTGCATAGGTAGACCAATAGAAGTTGGTTGACCACACATCACTAACAGAAATGGTGACAGGTAGACCAGTGGAAGTTGACCACACATCACTTACAGACCTGGCGATAAGTACATAGACCAGTAGACGTAGACCACATATCACTTAAAGAACTGGTGACAGGTAGGTAGACCTGTAGAAGTCGACTACACATCACTTACAGAACTTATGATAGGTAGACCAGTTGAAGTTGATCATCCATCACTTACAGAATTGGTGACAGGTAGACACCCTTTCCAGATCGTCAACGTGGTAGTACTCATAACCTGAGGTGCCTAGTACCTCGAATGGCAGGTACCCGATGATGGCAGAAGCTCTGCAATGTTAAAAGAAGGGCATGTCTGAATCCACTACATCACTTCATGACAGCGCGATTTCAGTACCACATGACTTAAATATCATGGAATTTCAGTACTCTGTGACTTCAATACCGAGAGACTTCAGTGCTGTGTGACTTTAATTAATACCGGGTGATTTGAGCCACGTCTGATTTTTGTCCTGTGTAATTTCAGTACCAAGTGACTTTAGCACGGTGTGACATCAACGGCATGCAAGCTCTGTAACGTGTGACTCGATTAAATACATCAACGTAAAAATTACTACATCTCTCCTACATTAGGAGGCGAGTCCCCAACCTAGAGTACATTTCACACTAGAAAGAATCTTTGGGCCTGGCACCCGGCCTCCCTCACCCGGCCTCCCTCACCCGGCCTCCCTCACCCGGCCTCCCTCACCCGGCCTCTCTCACCCGGCCTCCCTC
>VOMN01081392.1:0-20839 GCA_014899125.1 Orchestia grillus | reverse complement strand
AGGCCTTCTATGTTGCAGCTCAGTATGTTACTATACATTGCTTTGTTTACTTAACAAGTCTTAGACGCAAACGACACCATCGGCATGGTTCGATCACACACACACACATTCGAACCACTAGATATACTCATGCGTTGGGGAACTCAAACGTTCCAAGTTGAAGAGATTTATAACACAGCGACCTCCCAGGTAAGAAAGAGGTTGCCTGCGGGGGTCTGTGACAGGCTCAATATCCACCGCCGTTATCTACGCCCTGACCGTAAAGCTGGCCGACTGTAGATAAAGTATCTTTATTGGCTTCCCGTTCATGGCGAGGACACAAAGTGAATGAAACTCTCATTCTTACGAGTAATTTTGAAGTGAATAAATCATCGGATAAAGCAGCTAGATACTACAAAGAGTAGGTACGTGACTTGGGTTCTCGAAAAGATGGCATGAAGACGAATGCACTTCCGTCGATCAAACTCAACACTTCTCCTGTAACGTGACTCACCACTGGGTCTTTTTTCCCGAGCTAAAAACCATTGCAAAAAACGTTAAAAAAGTATGAATTCGGTTAAAATCGCTCTTGAGTAGTACACTCTCGGTAGAACGCGTGGTATACTTACAAAATTAAATTCACGCCACCAGCTACCAAACTCGTACAATAAATTCAGCTTAGCAACAAAATTAAGTTTAGTCCCCGAGCAAGACGACGCTCATTTCCGCTCTCAAAGTGAATGCTTGCACAAGCAGAACGATTATCAATTTGTAGCTCTTATCCTTACGTAAGAGATCTTGCAACGCGTTGAGTGGCCCTAGGCAGTGAGGGTAGAGTCTTGTGTACATAATTGGAGCGAAAGAAGGAGGTTGTTCAGGCCCATGGTGAGGAAAGCGAGTCCATGTGGATCTCTGCTGTGTGTTGCACATCCTTCGAATGAGTCAATTCCTTGTGAAGAAAATGATTATTAAAAAGAATTGAGCAGCTGAGCTATGTAGGCTGAAACAATATTCAATGTTCGCATCTTTTAACTACCTAAACAATTACTTCTTTATCACGACAATGGAAGACTAGCGCTAAGAGTTTCACTCTATAAAAATTATGATTTGAATAAAATTTTATTCATGTGTCATACAATGTTACTCATAAAAAACAATCTTAACAAATACCAACTCATTACCTTACGGAATGATTGGTCGCTGTGCGCTGTAATACTTGAGCTAGTGGCCCAATACCAGTACAGCAAGAAAAAATGGAATAAAACTAGCATGTGCCACATTCAAATGCCCTTTCGGTGCGATAATGAAAAAATTGTTAAGGTGCACAAGTAATTCTCAAAATATTTGTGCATTGTGTTTACCACGCATAGCTCCTTTACGGTTACACATCTTGAATAAAATCATATAAAATATAACCGAAGCATATCGCCTCTAATATAAATAGAATATTTAACGGACTATCTCGGATGCAATGCTCACTGTATTAAAATTCGCTAATTTAACCGAAAGTGCTGGGCCGGAAGTTCTGTAACAAGATCACTAGATCAATACCAGAAAAAACAATTGAGGAATGAGAAAAGAATTAAGACAAAATACACTTATTTAGCATGATTTGGCGCCATGAACCAGCCTTGTGAAGTTATTTCTATCAACAAATATGTAGGTACACAAGTATTAATGTCATAATTTCAGCTTTCGTTACATATAACAGTCTTGAAAACGCTTTTATTATCGATGTATTCGCTCAAATTTCCTTTTTCCACTGTTAGTTTAATACAAGTTAGTGAATACTCGCCGTAATTTCTCGAGCGTCCCAACGGCCCGGCAACGTGCGAGTTCGTTGGGATGTCAGAGCAGATCCTCGACTTAGACATTTCGTATTAACACAGCATACATAGAACTTACATTCAAAACCCATTCATTTAGGTATCCATATATAGCATGGCATTTTCTTAGAATCGTAGATTTATGAGCCCTTTTCTTAACACCAAATATCAAAGGCAAGTTTTAGTCGCATAGTAAGGCACATTCGTTACAGAGAAAAAAAAAGTAAAAAAAAGCGAAAAGAAATCACGCAGTGCAAATACACGAACTGCGTACAATATTATAAATAATAAATGAATGATCATAAAAAGAGAAGCCGAAAGTGCTCAGTCACGTATATGCAAATATCTAATGAACGCAGACCATTTAAATAAACAGAACATAACAACTAGCGTGATTATAAATTTAACTTTATCATCAGAAGGCAGATTGAAGTTCGATGTCACTTTCCATGAGGAAAAGACATGGTCTAGCGAAGTTCAAAGTGAAGTAGATTAATAGCGAAAAAGCACCCTATAAAATACATATACTGGCCATAGAAGAAAGAAAGGGAAGCAGGTGGAATGTTTGCGCGAGTGCAGACATAACTTGGGACGATGTCAAGACATCACAGTGAGCAGCCCACAAGGCTGGCACTGTGCCAGAAGTGCCAACCTTGACGACACTGTGTGGCACTTGCGGCTGGTGAACCTCCTGAGAGTGCCGCTATTCCAACATGGGCATCACTGGCACGCGTGAAACTGTGTCAACAAGACTAGTATTAAGACTTAATTACTGCTATAAGTGACAGCTTGCTAGTAACGACACATGCGTCACCAGTGACAGCAATATGTAGCTATCATAGCAATGATAAGTGCCGCCAATAGTGACATCAATAGTGACATCAATAGGTAAATAGCGAGTTAATACATATGCTGTCACCAGTTACTGAAATAGGCAGCTAGTAAAGACACGTGCTGCCATCAGTGACCCCAAATGGTGGTTAATAACCGAATGATTTTGCAGGGCGAAAGTAAAGGCTCAGCGGATCGGAAACCCCAGGCACAGCTAAGTTGAATCAATACATGAAATAGTGATGGCAGATCAAATTCACAATTTCTTCCGTTTATAAAGCTGAAAGAAGATCGAGAAAGTCGCATTTATCTCGGGACACAACAAAGAAGTACACTAAATTTACGAACTAAAGTCAACGACTGTAGACAACCTCAAGTACAAGTAAATGACGCTGCAGTCCCACTGTGCGCTGTCGAGCATCACTAGGTTTTAAAAAACCTGAGGGAGTGAACGAGTGTGCTTTACGGTAAACGCCATAACTTTCGTAAGCTAAACTTTAGTACAGGTAGATCAAAACGAACTTACCACTCGTTAACAAGATCGAAAACGAGGATTAAGCAAAGTGTTAAAATGTGGCGAGAGCAGAGTAGGGGGACGCGTGTAAGCTACGTCCTCGTAAAGTGTGTACGACAAAACCACTAAGAAAGCGATCAGCTAAGGGGCTATAAGATTTTTAATTTTGACTATTTTGACCTGACTATTCAAACGAAGTCTCATTTGTAGCAGGCAAAAAATCGATGGACTGTCAATTTCATTATAGCCAAAGAAGATTCGAGTTCTTTGTGATTCATTACGCCGGCCATATTTTGTGAGCAAATGCACCTAGACACCTGACGGGAAATGGCTACTCTCTCATAAAGGATCCCCTATCGTACAGTACGGTAATAAGCTAACCAACATCCTAGTCAAAGCATCAACAGATTAACACGTTGACTCGGGTTCTCCACGCAGGTAAAATTACAAGCCGACAAATATCTCTACTGTGAATTGGAAAATGAAGGATTTTGGTTTCACAAATTTGGTTACTCTATTAATTTTCTTTCTAATCAGAACTAGCTTATTCGATTGATGAACACAAATTTGAAGAAAACTCAAAAATTTGTATTTATACATGATAGTGCTTTGGTTACAATAGGTTAGGTTAGATGATCGCGTGTACCATAGACGACCCACTTCGGAGTCAACGTGTTAACCTTTCGTTCGTTTTCGTAACTACTCCATGTCAAACCTGTAGTCCAATCTGGCCTGCTCAACCACAGAAAAAATAAAAACCGTCCCAAAAAGGAATTAAAGTTTTGAAAGTAAAAGTATTAAATGAACGCTACTTAAGCACGCACATCTTCACACAAATAGACAACTCTTCGTCAATAAAAAAAACGCCGAAGGCAAATAGAAATACACGGTTATAATAAATACGTCTGTCAAATCCTCATTACCTTAGCGATGAAAGAAATCGCGGAACACCCAATTACCGAAAGGAAAACGCCAAGTTACAAAATTGTCAAAATTGTCAATTGTCACCGCGTACTGGACCACGTGCGTACCAGCGAAGTAATTCATTCCGCTGCTGTGTAATGGTTTGCTTGTAAGTCAACACTCATTTTTTGACTGCGTTCGAAGAAAACCCTCATATTTGAATTATTGCCATGACTCAGCCGGTTAATCCGAGCAAAGAGAAAAACCGAACAAGAAGAAAGCATGTCACAGAAAGTGTCGCCGAATTCAAACCTAACCTGACTTAGAAATAACCTAACTATGGCGCAACCTAACGTAGGGAACATGTCAAACGTGATTGCCTACGTAGAATCAAACAAGCATCTGCAACGCAACCAGTACATCGAGTCGAGAAGCTAGGGACTACTTGAAAAACGCAGAGGAAGCTTTTAAATGCTGTTCGAAGAGGTAAGAGGGCGGAATGAGAGGGCAGCTCAAGAGGTGCTGCAGCAGGCGGCGCTGTGGGGCATCCTGTGCAGGAGGCGGAGTGAGGCAGAGGAGAGTAAGATGAAGAGTAGAGAAGATCAGCGAGTACATTGAGACGAGTAACGCGAAAATTCGAGGAGAGTAGCGTGTAGATCAGAGGAGAGTAACGTGTAAATGAGATTAGAGCAATAGAGAGTAAAAGCTAGTAAACCAGGGAGCAGCGTAAAGAAGAAAGTTGAAGAGTGAAGTAGAGTGCAACATGTCGCGGGGAGTGAAGTGCACAGAGATGCGCACACCACAACTTTATAAAAGCCCTTCCTCACCATGACCTCAATTTTGACACGGGAGTCAAAGTTGCACGCGCGTATGTGTTCTACTTCAGAACCAGCGCGAAGGCTTGAAATGAATACTTAATAGTAGTGCCCATTAGTACGCATTTTATCATCAGTTTATAAGAGATCATCGCAAGGTTATTTACACATCATTTCAGAGAACTGTCCACAACCACGAACATTCGTGAGTATCGACCACTTGTACCTTGTGGCCCGCCGGGCGTGAAGGCCCAAACATCTCTAAGGTATCTACGGTACTGCGATGGGCTTCCGCCACTCAAGTATTCGCCCAAACGTTCAAACCTTCTCAAGTTATTCCAAAAAGTACTTAAAACTCGAGCAACACTTGGAAAGTAGATCGCCGCTTCAAGAGCAAATACTTGGTGTTTGCAGTTCAGGGTAAATAATTGTACAAAAGTTCATCAACGGTTCCACCGTCTGAATGCATGTACTGCACCGATTCCGCGTCGTATGCTCATCGTACTTGCCAACCTTCAATGGCGAAGTATTTCGTCTCATGGTTCGCACGTCCTCTGCCACCACGAATGATGGTTCGTTGATTAAGTTAGTTCCGCAATTTAAACATAGCTCTATAACAGTTGAAGCTGAAACTATCGAAATACCACTTGACGCACATGTGCGTTAACTGGCAGCGAACGCGTAAGCACTTTGCCCCCGAAGTGGGTCGTGTACGGTACAGGCGATCATCTCACCTAATGCAACCAAGGCACTATCATGTATAAATACAAATTTTCAAGTTTTCATCAAATATGCGTTCGTCAATCGAATAAGCTAGTTCTGACTAGAAGGAAAATTAATAGGACAACCAATTGTATGAACAAAATCCTTAATTTTTACATCCTCAAAGGAGATATTTGTTGAAGTGAAACTTTTCCAGCATAGAAAATTGCATTTAAAGTGTTATTAAAGAAACTATCCACGCGCGTCTTCGATAGAATATCCTGCATTCGCAGGGCTGCTGAAGAATTACACCCAACAGACCTAACCTCCCAGCCTCCATAGCGCGCACCTGGAGAAGCCGCTGACAGCGGTAGCAAAATACCCGAAAATTGGAATCAGCATTTCCAAGATTCATTTACTCACGGTTCTGAATGACAGGAAACCAAAATTACCTGTGATTGTTATAGCACCAGAACCTTAACTCCTGACGCGGACAAAATATTTTCAGTACGTAACTACGTTAATCGTACATCCATAATACCACCACCAGTACAGATTTACTCGAGACTAACCCTGCCCGTTCACCTAACTCACTTGAAAAACGTCAAGCATGTGTTTCCTGCGAGGTTTTGGTGCGAATAATTACTATGGCCTCACACTGAATGTTCAATGATATTTTCCAGTTGCTATAAACACTGGTTATTCGAATGTCTGAAGAAAATCCTAAGCTTTAATTCTTGATTCTAATGTCAACTCATTCATTCACAGTCACAAAAAGTGGAGCTCGCACTCAGCGCTCTGAAATGCGCTTCTGAATCCGACAACGACGAAGGTGAATGTAGGTCGGACGCATGTCTAAAATTCTCAGCATCAACGAGAATGCAATGCCGGAAGCAGCGTATCTATCTCTTATCATTATGATCTTGTTGTGAAGCTTGACAAAACTTAGCGAAACTAATTTACCGGGAGTCCCAGATTCAGAAATTTGTAAGTACTTCTAAGAAGTTAAAGATGACTTGTCCTGCTTAGATGATCGAGTATTCTATATCCTTGTCTCATTACATAGCCTTCAAGCACTATGACATTCATAACAAACTGCGACTTCTTCTCTGAATCGCGAAGCTTCTACTCAATCTTCTCACTTGAAAATGAAAACGTTAGCACATTTTGCCAACGTAATAATCACAATACTAAGTAACAAGAAATATTTCCTTAGAAGTTTCATCCGCTACTCGTAGAGGCTCAAGAAATATCTCTGGCACACGAACACCAGACTTTTAGCAGGAAATATAGTAAGGTAGTAAGGAGACCCGTAGTGTTTGTCGTCATAATCATCAAACGTGAACACGATTTGAAACGTTTACCGAAACCACATACAAGCATTTCCCGAGATCGACTACTAACCCCTTCCAAATGGAGCAAGTTATTTACTTTTTTCTGCTTTCACCTTCATCAACTTCCATCCTACTCAGGGGCTGCTTCCGTACAACCGAATTATCCCTTGCTCCGTCGAGATTCCAAACGCTTGTCTTGATGACATCGTGATGACATGAGGAGTTGAAGTGAGAGTAAAGTCATTCGCAATTGTGTCGAATGTTGCAACTAATGTACAAAAGAAAATTATTCCAATTTACGAAGATAACATGGGAACTAAATTTCTATGCCGATACATAGTTTGTTTCCTCCAACAAGCCCAATTGCACCTAAAAGTTGAGAAGTTTGCGCATTCCCAGTCAGCTGTACCAGGTCTCCAAGGCATTCTACTTACAAATCAAAAGATACGTCAATTAACCTTACATTGTTTGCCAGGAATAAAAAAAAATCATCGCACTAGTGATGAATGTTTACATAAAGAAACGGCATGACGCGGGGGTCAACGAACATTTATCTCTTTTAACAAGAGATTTAATCTGTTCTTTATAAAGTTTTCTTCGCGGCTATATCTCATGACAAGATATCACCATCAGTACCACTGAAATTGGCCAATATTATTGATTATTCATGCATACGGTATTATCTCCTACGTACATAATAATGTCGTCTACGTCGCGATAAATGTTGGTTCATCCCTGTTCTTTCCATCAACCTAAGTCGAAAGATCGCCTCAGTTGGTCTCCGAACTGTAAGTCGACCCATCATTATATTTTTTCGAACACCCCCAATGACTGAAAAATCCTTTCAGATATAATGAGAAGGATAATTGACTCAAATATCATTCTTCAAGTGAAAATAGCGGGCACTTACTTTCGACAGCGAGCTGAAAACACGACTATGCCAGGAAAAAATCCAGAGACACGATTCACACAATACCCCACCTTCACGACAGTTGAACACAGACTGAGTTAAATGAACGCTCAGGAGCCCAGCTCAGTCAGCTGCTGTTACTCAGAGTGATGCCAAATGGGAATTCAAAAATTCTTGAAAATCTTGAAGTTCATTCCTGATTCAAAGATTTTATACAGAAAATATATCTGTAGGAAAATTCTTTCCATCGTTAGAACAAAATAGGTCATTCAAATGTTAGAATGGCATCTGTAACGCGACATCTAACATTGTCTTATGGAATTCCAATGGAAAGCACTTCTTATTTGAATGTCTGAGGAAAATCCTAAGCTTTAATTCTTGATTCTGATGTCAAATTTGCGTACCCTGCACATAATTACCAATTGGTTTAATGGCACATTAATTGTACTAGCTATGGATTTTTCTGATTGTATATCTGGTAAACTATCGCCTGGGATTGTCACTTGCTACATCAATTGTACTTCACTATCGATTTTTTTCTGATTGTACACCTGTTCCACTTTCCCCTTTGCTAGTCACTCCAGTTATATATGAAATATATAAAAGTTATTGAACGTAACTGTAATTTTGTTTTATATTATATTCAATAACCGATTTTTCGCATGACTAAAAAGCTTCGGTGGAATTGTATTAACATTCACAATGTAACCAAATCCTTAAACTACTCCACATTAAAAGATACATCTTTTTGATTCCTCAATTCAGGGAAATTCAGGCAGACAGTGGATTAGAAACATAAGCCAAAAATATATTGAGTTGAATTCCTTCGATAGTTATTTTTTTCGATATTAAAATTCTTGAAAGGCTTCAAGAAATTTTCTCTAGTGAGCAGCACTGCCGCCAAGCCCTATTCTTCTGGGCATTAATTCCCGTATTTTCTGTACGTGTTTCGGGAGGCAGAAAAAAACTCTCGTCCACAAAAGAAATTACGATCAATATGCTTCTATTAATAACATACTTCTGCACTAATGCCTAAATTTTAATAGGTAAATATAATATTCAGAAAAGAGAGCAAGCGAGAATTATTTTCGTACAGCTAACTAATTAAGTGAATGAATTGAGGGACGGAAGTTGAGACGTGAACGCGGGTTTGCACACCTGGCAACCTCAGCTCACACTGCCAAGTGTACGGCAACTCCAATAAATCAAGTCGTGTTTTTATTACGAAGTCTGCACTAATATTAGCGGCACTTAATGAGTGTACTCGACCGCTTTCTTATCACGTCAGCTGACACATCTTGAGATAATTAGTAGAGACTAGAAAAAAAACTTACCTATTTGTACCAATCAAAATACACACCTGCCATGCGCTATTGACCGTGTTCGAAGGAAAATATTTCCTCAGCAGTATAGGGGAAGAAGTGAAATGCTCTATGCAGCGTAGAAGTTTATGATTGTCGTCAATATAACCAGAAACGAAAGTTGCTACATTGATTTTCTGCGCGAAAAATAATTTCTTCAGATTTTTTCGAAACTGGGTCCACGCATGTTTAAAACGACGCTTGCTAGCGGTGATTGAAGCTCTGGTTTGAAATGTGGAAACTGTTACATTTCCGAAGAACATTCATGTTATCGGAAAATTCAAGACATAAGAGCGATTTCTCACGCAAAATTATATTCCCCTATCTTGCAAACTATTTTTAAATAGCATTGCATTTTTGCGTTCCACGAATGGGTTGCCAATGTTTATGAACAGTAACTTATCACTTCTATTGAATGAGGCGAAAGGTAAATATAATGAGAGACACAGAAAAATAATTTCGTACGAGAAATAGCTCGGACTTCACTTATTTTCTATGAACATAAATATTCGTTGAAAATGTATAATCTTTCCACATTCCAAACTTCAATGCTTCACAGGTGTATCGAATATTTCAGAGTGGATTACAACTTAAAAACGAAACAAGCATAATCTCAATTTAACATGCGAACAACTGACGATTTCGGAGTTGATAAGGATAAAACTATAAAACAAATCTACTTCAATTCTTAAAAAATTTATACAGAAGTCATTCATAATAATACGAAAATGCTGACGATTTTTCCTATTCTCATCGAACGACGCACCAGCGGACGCTGCCTTCGCAGCACCTGTAAAATTAGCGCGACACCTTTCCAACAGACGCATGTTTCACCTCGGAATGGTAACCTTAGATTTCACATACCCCGCAGTTTGTACTTCATCTTTTCCTGTTGATTTCACAAGACTAATAGCCTCTCCTTCACGTAACCTTAGATTTAGAGTGTCCACGCCAGGCTTCAAGAGAAGGAACCTCAAATTGCATGTCGTCTATTTCCCAGTCAATATTTTCCATAGGGCATCTGTACTTACGGCCCCTGGGCTCAGACATCGCACGGGAGGCCAAACGATAAATCTCCCGGCGAAAGAGTTAGATTGTGTCCCTGGGATAGAACATCCGACACAGCAGTTCAGTATTTCCAGAATAAATAAGGTCCCCCTTTTGAAAAATTGTGAATTGTAGGTAGCACTGATACACTACAAAAGCTTGTTTTAGAATCTTTTCTTTCATTTTAAATTAACCTAATCTTTTATGAACCTGATCTTTTTACTATTTATAGCTTTATCTGAAGCACTTTATAAAAGGGGTACCTTACTTATCTGCCCACCTTGTACATTGTCCAGCAGCCAGCACCACCAGATGTCAAAGTCAACGTTCAAGGAGACTCGCCTCATCCTCCGCATTATGCAAAGCATACTGTCTCTAAATTATGAGATAGGTTTCATAGTCACTTCATGTACATCCCGTCTAAATTCTTCACTATCGATAGCTTAATAAGTTAACAGGTGAAAATACTTGAGAGGCAAAAAATTATGGAGAAGTATAGAAGCTCCACTAGAACGGGCACACAGTGTACGTGTGCCTACGTAACCTGTGCTTCTCGAAGAAAGTTTTCATTTTTATTATTATTTTTACCACTAATGCTGTATAAATGTTGAGAGGTTCTGACAATTTATGCGGCGGCTGTGCGCAGCCTGGGCTGATGTGCCGGTTGCCCGCCTCTGCGTCGCCCCCTCGCAGCAGCTGGTCTGTTGAGACACTCGTGTACCACTAGTGGCTGTTACTGCCACTATATACTGGGTACTGCTCACTATTTGCTGCCACCAGTGGTGTGCTGCTACCCTAAAATTGTCGCTAGCAAAGTTATAAATAATTTAATTGTGACTTATAATAGTGAGGAATACTTTAGTATCCCTTACAGTAAATAAAATTACGTTTCTAATGTAACTGATGATGCCATGCTGCAATTAAGTCGTCACTATTTCCGTCGCTATCGGCAACTAACGCTTCCTCCTACACTATTCACCTCAAGAACGACTCCAGCGACGTTCAGGAGAGCAATTTAGTTGCCCTGGTTCATGCACAGCTGAAAGCATCTCATTTCATCCGACATAGTGCACGCTCTCCGCCGAAAATGACGGGTCAAAATATGACCATTCTTAAAAATTCCTTCTCATTTACGATGAATCCCATGTGAAATAATTTTAGTTGTCCGTATCATTGATATGGGCTGCCTTCTCTGACGCAGCCTCGTTGATCAGAAATATGCACCCGAGAATCTGAGCCCGGGAATTTTCTCCCGTTCCAGTTTTAGGTTTTGATGTACGCTCAGATTCGATAGAGGCTGCAGTGTAGCAGCAACAACTGCAGGGCAGTATGCAATAAATTTGGAAGTGCTTCGGAGATGCTTTACTCTTCATTTGTCATGCACCTATGGCTCAGGAGCCAAAAGCTGCTAGGGGATAGCTGGGTTGTGGTGCTCGATGAAATAGGTCGTCTTAGGGCACCCACGACAGAACGCAGGCCCTGGTTTCATTGCGCCTTTTGACCATGGGTGAGCAGCGCTTCCCAGGCCCTGAGGTCGCTTCAATGAAAAGACTGCTTTGATCTTTAAATATTTGTTCATTTCAATGACGCTCTGATTACCGTACAATACTGCAACAAATTTTTTTTTTTTGCAATTCAACAATTGGTCATGAAGAACCAATGATACATTTATTCTGGCGTTCGCTAGGATTCGTTTACCGTAATTTTTCTATTCTTCTTTATTTATTAAACAATGTTTTATTACCTATTTCGTACAGAAATTCACGTGTCAAGAGGGAGTGGAACTTAGTTCAACCAGTACAACTCATAAAGTCTTGAAGGACAATTTAATGAAGTGACAATGTTCTTCACAAGTCGCACCCTCAAACACAGTCTCCTTGCGGCCCTGAATTGCCTTAACCGCCTCAATTGAGCACAATGACGCCAGTCAATACAAAGAAGAGCTGCCGCCGTGATGGAGTACCAACAGGGGAGTGTGGGAGAAACACCGAAACAGACGGAGACGAAGGAAACAGGAATTTAAGCAAGTTTAACACGTTGACTTCGATTCTCCACACAGGTAAAAATTACATGCCGACAAATATCTCTACTGTGAATTTAAAAATTAAAGATTTAAGTTTCACAAATTTGGTTACTCTACTATTTTTCTTTCTAATCAGAACTAGCTTATTCGATTGATGAATACAAATTTCAAGAAAACTCGAATATTTGTGTTTATACATGATAGTGCTTTGGTTAGGTTAGGTTAGATGATCGCGTGTACCATACATGATGGTACATTGTGATGGCACATCGGAGTCAACGTGTTAAGATTGGTTCATGTAACAATAGTCGCTCAAACATTTGGTGAGAAATGATCCATGCTTAATTAATATTGTTAAAGAGGATGGGAAATTCTCACCATCTTGGATGCAGTTATTATAACTAGTTGGCAATACTGACTTTTTCACAGAAGACAAAGCGTTTCACGACGGATGATAATTTGAAGAAGAAGAATTTATTTCAACGTATTCCGCTCGACAAACGAAAACAAACTCGAGTCCTAGCTTCGTGTTCAAGAACAATCACGCTCTTCGTGCACGAACACAAGTACGTTTTACCATTGAATTAAGCGAGGTTAACTGGGCGTAGCGGAACTAATTTTAAACTCTCGTGCAACACAAGCGACAATTAAGGGCAAGCTCATGAACTAGAGGAGCAGCTCACAATTTCAGTAGGGACCACACGTATGTGTATGTCTATTACATAAACACGCGTTATTTAGGAATAAACTTACGTGAAATGGGAGCATAGAACATTCAAGTCGAAGACTTTACTCCTATGGTCAAAATATGGGAATATAGATTCATACGCGGAATTAAATTAAAATCACCTATAAATTCAAGATATTTGTGATGGCTGTGAGTTTATCACTGTCAATGCAGCTATACAGAGCACAAGTTTCGTATCACTATGCACCTCAATTATTTGGAAGGAACTCAACCCAAAGGAAATGCATCAATAATTTGACCCGTTGCCCTTACAAAGCGTCACCATTAAGGCGGAGATCTAACTCGAAGTGTGCTAATCCGATGAGGGTTCTACGAAATGAGCTATGTACAAAAATTAAAAAAAAAGCTGTGTACAAGCTGTGTACAGCCAAAAATATGCATCGGAATGATTGCTTTACTCCTTTGTTAGGTAATTTTTAAGCATTCGAAACGATTATATGTCCTGAGAAAATAAAGAAACACTGTTAAAGAAAACTACGCTTCAGATCTTACTATGTCAAAAAAAGAAAGCATTTTGTAAGTGAAACATGAAAAAATGATCAAGTGCACACCCTGCAGGTAACAGATAAGTTCCAAAATATATTCGATGATAAAATTAAATTACTACAATACCGATCCTGAAATGCTACAAAACCAACATCAGAACATGCAAGAGCTTTACATTCAGAGGTCAAATTATCACTTGTAATGAAAATGTCTTGCTGGAGTGAGGTGCAATCGACTAAAGATACATCGTCCAGTTACCTAAGGAATGTTCAAAATATGGTGTAGTTACCCAACAAATGTTCAAAACATAGTGCAGTTGCTGACATAATGAACGGAGTATCGTTCAGTTGCCAACATAATTGAACGGAATATCGTGCAGTTGCCAACATAATTGAACGGAATATCGTTCAGTTGCCAACATAATTGAACGGAATATCGTTCAGTTGCCAACATAATTGAACGGAATATCGTTCAGTTGCCAACATGATTGAACGGAATATCGTTCAGTTGCCAACATAATTGAACGGAATATCGTTCAGTTGCCAACATAATTGAACGGAATATCGTTCAGTTGCCAACATAATTGAACGGAATATCGTTCAGTTGCCAACATAATTGAACGGAATATCGTTCAGTTGCCAACATAATTGAACGGAATATCGTTCAGTTGCCAACATAATTGAACGGAATATCGTTCAGTTGCCAACATAATTGAACGGAATATCGTTCAGTTGCCAACATAATTGAACGGAATATCGTTCAGTTGCCAACATAATTGAACGGAATATCGTTCAGTTGCCAACATAATTGAACGGAATATCGTTCAGTTGCCAACATAATTGAACGGAATATCGTTCAGTTGCCAACATAATTGAACGGAATATCGTTCAGTTGCCAACATAATTGAACGGAATATCGTTCAGTTGCCAACATAATTGAACGGAATATCGTTCAGTTGCCAACATAATTGAACGGAATATCGTTCAGTTGCCAACATAATTGAACGGAATATCGTTCAGTTGCCAACATAATTGAACGGAATATCGTTCAGTTGCCAACATAATTGAACGGAATATCGTTCAGTTGCCAACATAATTGAACGGAATATCGTGCAATTGCCAACATGATGAACGGAATATCCTTCAGTTACCCTACAAATGCTTAAAATATCGCGCAGTTTCCCAGCAAACGAGCGAAATGCGCGTTTACATGAACATAACGCACAGTCCTCACGCCGCCTCGAGCTCGGCATACAAACGCAAGACGTCAAACTTAATCATAAGCTCCCGGACAGAGGGCTCGGACCCCGAGCCTGTGGTTGCTTTCACTCGGATCCCTGAGGGCTTCTCCTAGTAACGCTGTTAGTCGCTGCGATTCATTCTGGCGTTTCTTTTGATGTTTCATTGTCGTCCCTGAAACTCTACAATAATGGAACTGTTGATTAATCATCGAGTCCCAGTAAAGAAATTCAGCACAGGAACACTTAAGTTCCGGCTGTTTGTTTCTTCAGGGTTCGCGAAACTTCAATGCCAAAAAATTGCATTTCTCACCCGATTTGTAAATGTAACGAGACCTTCATCCCTGAAATGTAGACCCGAGTGGAAAAAGCAGCAGTGCAGTGTAGGGACGTGCACACAGCTGTCATATGTCAAGCAATAGACAGAGCTGAAGTAGAGTGTCGTGCACACAGCTGTCACATGTCAAGCAACACACAGAGCAGCATTAGTGCACAAACACATGTGACGTCACTCATTAGAGAATGTGGCTGGGATGGTTCGAGTCGGCGTGTCAGTTGACAAACACCCTGCACCTTAATTAATTAGACGCGTCTTTAGACGCAGCTCATGACTCCGAACGTCAAAGATGCTTTTTGAGTGCACGACTGAAAATCGGTATGCCCCTCTGATAGTCAAGTGAAGAGTTCTCATTGGAGACGTGAAGCTAAGATCACGAGTCTAAAATATTGATCCAAATTGCAAAAAAAAAACTAATGAAATTACTCAGCAGTGCAAAGTATAGTACTGTAGATGAATTCCATGAGAAACGTGGGCATCGCAAGGCAGCATTGGCATCAACTGCATCGTCACATCAACACCCGCAGTGCAACGGCAGCCACTGCAGTGCAACGGCAGCCACTGCAGTGCAACGGCAGCCACCGCAGTGCAACGGCAGCCACCGCAGTGCAACGGCAGCCACCGCAGCGCAACGGCAGCCACCGCAGTGCAGCTGCGCCACCGCAGTGCAGCGGCAACCACCGCAGTGCAGCGGCAGCCACTGCCCTCATAGGCGCAAGAAGCAGGGCGACGTCCCACAAATGAGAGCTCGCTCGTCACACAACCAAAATGAAGAACAAAACATAAAAGAATTCAAGGAAAAAGCAGGCTGGCAGCCCGGAAAGTGCATAACCGTGCAGTCGAGTAGGACGGGCCAACGCCCCCACCGGGAACACTGCGCAGTAATGAGCTTTATAAGTGCATGGTGCCCTCGCGCGTCGCTAGACGTTTTTCTGAGCTCAATCCACGGCTGGAGGCGTGCTGCGTAGTAAGGCTGTGAGGACAAGCACAATAAGTGATGACGGAAATGCTTCGTCTCATTCTTTTCAATCGGTATCGTGGACATTTTTGGCGAGTGCGGCAGCGTGCCCATTATCGAATTGCCGTAAAAGGTTGCGACTGTTCGGTCGATTCGAATGTCGCCTGCTCGACCTAGACGGTAGCTGTTCTCATTCTCAACTAAACCGAAGATAAACAACTTTTAGGGACCTTGTTTAGAGGTTAGTTTCTATCGTAAAATAGGCGCTGAAATATTTGACGCTTTCTGCAAGTATGTTATATTCTAACAATATTCTCACCATCACGGACTACACACGCAGCGATTGAAATGTCTCGCAAGTAGACCATGATTGCGTGGCGTGCTTGGGAACTCAATGTACAGGTTTCTAATGGAGTTTGTGCAATTTTTATCATTTGAACAACTAAAAGTGACGTTTACGAATAAAACAAGGACGGTTCTAGCATGTAATAACCAGGGGCGGGTCACTGTCAACACTGTTGACAATGGTCATTTATATCTACATGTACATATGTATTCTTAGTTTGAAACTTGTCGACTAATAAAATTATTAACCGAGTAAAATCGAACACCCTGTAGCAACGGCCTACACACCCACTAGCTATGACGTGAGGAGTAAATAGATGAAAAAGTTACGAATGAATAATTATTTCATTATGGATTACAAATTTGAGTTACAAGCGTTGAATTAGACACTTCAAATCAACAAATAAAATAAGGGCGTTCAAAATTGCAATCGAGAATTTTTTAATTATGACAGAATAAAGTTTGCACATCGACAGAAGCAGTGCGCTTCAAAGTGTAATTAATGAGATGGAGATAAATGCGAGATGAGAACGCTAAAAAAATGTTCAAGTTCTCGATCTTTGCAGTTGCAACATATTTTTGTGGCATTATACGTAGAATACTCGACAACCCTCGCGAGAATGTACGTATATTCACGCTCGGCTTGCACCTACATTTACAGCGTATACTAGTCAAGATAAACACGTATGCTCTTGGAGAACTTCGAATGTGAGCAATTTCGTACCGTTGCTCTCGGTCATACACGTCCGACGACAACGATCGAAACTCAAGACGTGCCAGCATTTAGCAGAAATTAGCCACAAACAAAAATATTCAAACTTAGGCGAGAGCTCGGTCTCATAGACGTGTAACGGGAGTTCACCGACCCTGCGAGTTCCACTGCCTCTGTTCATTTTTGAAGATATACTGAACTTTCTTTGATCCAAAAAAACCGACACGGTACCGGCAAAAAATATTCAAGCTGTACGAAAATTTTTCTGGAATTGGTGACGATGAAGTGTGGGCGTGTAGGTGCGACCCTGAGGAGCAGTAGTGTGTAAGTGTGTGTGTGTGTTTGTTCGTATTTGTAACAATGGATCAGTGTTCTTAATTTCATACGCGCGTGCGTGTGCATCGATGAGGAAGAAAGATATAAGTGCATTCGGACTCGATTTATCATTCTGGATGAAGTGTTCGACTCAAGTGTACGGATCTATCATCAACCATGCATAATGTTCTTCACAAATTAATTTTGTTATATAAGGTTTCAAAATACGAAAGAATTTACTAGACCTATAAAGTAGGAATTAATTTTAGAAGCAATGACAGTGATCACTAACATTTAGCCACTAAGCAAGTCTGGATAAATTTGTAGATGAGATAAACTTTACTGACGGTACGTGAGCTAAGAGAAGCTAAATTCCCGAAAGGGAACATTCATTTCAACAGTATCTCATTTAGGCGTATGATATTGAACAGGCTGGGCAAAATCGTGTTTTGTTAAGCTTTTGTTCTTCCTGAGGATGGAATCAGTTTTCGTACGTCTAGACGACTTTTCCTAAAAATTATGGAGAAATAATGTTTTTCAATTCTATTATTTCTTCAAAATATGTAGTGGGAGGGACAGCGCACCTTCACGCGAGCGCCACGCCCTCGCGTGTCTCAATATCTACATAAACTCTAGGGTGAGATTACGGAGCTGATCGGAAGAAATGAGGGGACGGCAGCGATGGCTTTTTACGAACACGGTTTTTAGGTTATTCAGATATCCAAATCGTGGAATTTGTATGCGTGCATTTTCAAGTTTAAGTCTGTTTTGAATAACGGCCTCAGCTCATTGCCCTTGGCAATAGTAAATACATTATCTCAGGTCAGCTCTTTATCGAGTTTACCTTATTTTATTTTTCACTTTAGTGGATTTCTTTCCGTTATTGTCTCGCCATCATTTGTATGAAATATATTTTTAATCTGAGTTTCTCGTGATTGTGAAAATTACATCTACGTACTAAATTAGTTTCACTTCAATTACATATTTTCAGAGAGTTTCACTTAGCAGTGACGATAGCCTGGCCCTGAATCGTTTGAAGTTAGGTTATATCAAAAATATAGTTTATTATTTTTATATATAACTGCTCTTCTATTCGTTTGTGTACATTATATTATTCAAACATAGCGCGTTCTGTACTGAGAAAGTAGTTATTAGAATATTCATGTGGTAGGCGAAGTGCATGGTAGACGCGCAACTTGACGCCTTGCACGAAGGAGACAAAATAAAATACGTAATGGACTCAGTCTCCACAAACCCGGAAGAGCCGAACATGATTTAGGCAAGTTCCCCGTATAATGTCTTTGCATTTACTACATGCCTCGGTGGAAAATATGTACATAAGTACTTACTGACAGCCAGCAGTTCAGGCACTGTACAGACCAAGCGTGACGTGAACAGATGCTCAAAAGGACGATCCACTCATCGTACGCTTGAGGAGTTGAGAGTTTAATATATCCTAGCACAAAGAAAGAGTTCGTAGAAGATCAAATTAAATTTTTTCGTTATTATGGCTTCAATAATGTTTCATGAGGCTCGACAAGCATGTTTAGTACTCTAGTAAACAAAACCCCGAGTAGTTGTGATCCTTCCTCTGAATAACTAGGTGAAAACTTATGAATAAATTACCCAGCTCCCAACAGCATTGATGCATAATGCAAGGCCTAGCCACGTTGGAATCATGTATGACAAGCGTAGTTCGGTTTCAGAAGAATATCCAAAGGGTATGAAAGACTCTAACGAGACATTGTCAAGTGTGGTGCAGCGAAGCCGAGAGAATATAGAGCGTTGTGTGGTATGGTGAATGCCTTCACTAACGAGGTCTCGTCTCCTGGTTAGCGGCCTCAGGGGAAAATGCAAAAGAGACCCTTAACAATCAGTCAACACAGGGTGAGCTGGCGCTGAGCAGCGAGAGATAAAGGGGAGCAGAGAGGCGAGTCTCGCCATCCTCTTGAAGCGCACCGCACACAAAATACGTCTCCTCAAAATCGAGTTGCCCGCGCTCACAAAAAACGAAAGAAAAAGCGATGCCGGGTCTCGTTCATCTACATAGAAGTAGGGACGATATCTCCACAGCCGTGAGAGGGCGAACTTGGCCATCACCTGCTCTGTGTGGGAAGTGAGGGCAGCGCTAAGTCTTTAAAGGTTCTGGCTTTTATGCAAAATTCAAGGGACCAGTTTTCTTTTCTGGTTTTCGTGTATCGTGCGCGGTAGTGTTCCGAATTTTCCTGAGATCAGGTGGTGAGAGGCAATGCTCTGACACAACGGCAATGCTCTGACGACTTCTTCCTGTTTCAACTAATATGATTTCTCTTTTCCTTGTATGTTTTATTCTTGAACATTTCAATTTAATCAACGCATGGTAATTTAACACCGAGATATGCACCATATGTGGTACACGCGATCGTCTAACCTAACTTAACGTAACCAAAGAGCTAACACATAAGAAAGCAAATTTTAAGTATTCTTGAAATTTGTGTTCATTACTCGAATAAGTTAGTTTAAATTAGAAGGAAAGTGAATCAAATTACCAAACTTGTGAAAACAAAATCCTCGTTTTTTACTCTCACAACATATGTCGACATGAAATTTTACCTGTGTGGAGAAATCGCAGCCGACGTGTTAATTCCCTTGAATGAAACATACTTCTGTATGGTTTGGTATTCTCTTACCCTGTTATGAAAATATTGAGAAGCACTCCAACCAGCTTTTCCTTAAAGGATACCTTGCGAAAAGGTTAATAAAGGTAAAGGTGCAGGGCGCAAAATCGAACACCCTGCGCTAACGGTAACGGGTGAGCCAAATGTAAGCTTCGGACAGGACTCGGGCTCCATTTTACCGATGTTTAATTTATCAAATTTTGTTACATACGTCAATGCCCTAAGGATCAAAAAAATACCTCACCACTTTCAAGCTCAGCTATTTACAGCTAGAAATTCCCGGGAAACTGAAGGAACTGTGGTCAGTGCCTGTCGTACAAACAAATTATTTCTGCTAGTTATAAGTTCGTATCGCGTTCTCCTCACGCCGACTCAATGTAGCAGCAAATTATTCTTGACGTTCACAAAAATGTGTACAAAGCTTCGAGTCTCCACCTAATCGGGCTGTCTGGGGTCAGGGAGCATTAATGGTCCAAAAACTATCTTCATCTCAGGCAGGGAGTTTGAATTTCCCAATACATTCTTCATTACACGATGCATCAACCAAAATCAAAAGTTTTATGTCTGATGTGATATGATACTTTTGATATAAATCATCCACTCAACGCAAGTACAAAATAAATGTCATGCCTGTACGAACACATAGCGTGAAGCTGCGCATAATACACAGTTTTTCCCTGGCCACTGTTCTACCAGCAGCCGAATTCCTCTAAAGCTGGCGACGTCCACCCTGACCATCTGAGCCCCATTGCCTCACACGGGGCCTCACACGGGACCTCACACGGGGCCTCACACGGGG